>JAFMSR010000015.1:21182471-21252471 GCA_022818135.1 Saxidomus purpurata
TCACGATTATCAAATTAACGTTTCAATATGAATGAGACGTACTTGTTGAATACAGTTTCTATATTACATCTGTATAGGGATTAAACAATAAATGATATCCTGGCGATCGCAAAAATGATAAGTGTTATGCGTTTATATACTTATTGTAGATTTCCCGAGAACAGGCGGATTCCTGACTCCGATTCCTAACTCCGTGCATATTGTTATCCGTGAGCACGATCTCAAATTCAGGTTTTTAAAGCACCGACAAGCACAAAACCGCCACTTGAACATGAAATCGTGCTCAAGGATTTTTATAAGCACGGGGCCTGGTCGATGGCCTTATGATCGGAGAGACCCGGGTTCGATCCCCTTAAGTGCCTAGTAGACGATATATAAATTATTGTAAAATATGACTTCTATAAAAATGATGGAACATTTGCAATTTAAGCTACATTTACATTTCAGGTACTAAGACGTCTTACACACGCAGAACTGGAAGATACACTCACGGAATAGTTGATGGCAAATAATGAATGGGGTAGAATGCACTATTTCTTATTTTTGAACACAAAATAAATGCCCGTAGCTCACTAAAACCCATGTTGTTGGAACGAGATGGTCATGCATATTCATAATCTGCAATGTATTTACACTCGTCTCGCTAAAATTTCAAATGCACTTGTTCATCTTTCAATGTTTGAAAACGGTTGCATTAATAGTAGCTCATATGGTAGCTGATTGAAACGTGTCTATCTGAATAGCAGACTGCAGATATTGACCTCAGTGAGCATACGTGAAGGCTGATCATGGTCTACACTGGTTGCAAAGGGACAATTATTTGATGCCAGCAGTTTATGAGTTGATTATAACACATTCAAGTCAGCGACTCTAGCCACTCGACCGCGGAGGTACTTCCGTGTAGTTATTTGCTTGATTATTTATTTAGAAGTTTGAATTATTTTCAACGGGTTCAATGTCAATGTCAGCTGTATATATTTTTTTCATTTTTTCTGATAACTTACAATCGATTTGTCTGTTTTTTCAGGATTTGATTTCTACACGGAAGGATATAAAGTTTCCACTCCAGAAAGTATGACAGCTGATATGTATATGTAGCAACCAAAGACATAGTTCAGACTTCCAAAACTTTCACTGCAGATGTATTTATATATACAATGTATGTTTCATGCACTGCCAAAGCAAATGAACAAGGCATGCTGGAGTTATTTAGTTACTGTTGATTTTGAGTGATAGTGGTCGTCGAATTTTTACTGATATAGTGCTGAAGATGAGAATTGTTGTCTGCACGTCTGCTGACTGTTTTAGTCTCAGTAAATATATAAACGTGCTTGATTTACTACAAAATTAACACGGGGTAAAACCAAAAGCGACCGTTAACCAAAACAGACGACAACTAGATACCATTTTCCGCAAAACTCTTCACAGAGACACTTCAACTTGCTTTCAAATCTAATCACAGGACATGCTCTGGATATAGAGTTTCATGTTTTAGAGCCAAATGTTAAATCTATAAATGTTGTGCAGTTTGTATGTGCCAGGTCTGTTAATTTTGAGGACTATTGATCTAGTTTGGATGTTGATATTTATATTATCATGAAAGATGACGGTAAACTGGCTGTCATTTGAACAAGAAAAACAAATAACAGTTAAACTCCGGTTATAACGAACTCCTTGGGGTCATTTAAATTTGTTCCTTAATGTCCGGAGTTTGTTATATCCATATAACATTTTCATGTAAAATAAAGAAGAAAAAAACTAGGGCGGAGAAAATTTGTTCCTTATATCCGGATTTTCGCTTTATCCGGAGTCGTTATATACGGAGTTTACTGTATTTCTAACCTTGCTGTAGAAATCGATAGTAGACTCAAAGGCAAAAGAAACGCAACTTTTCCAATTTTTTATTATAGATCTATATAGAAAATGTAAGCACGCATATTTTCGTGAAATCAAACAGGTGGTGAATGTCCCTATCATACTTCTTAAAGTCAAGAAAAACAGTTTACATTATCACCATCACTCAGTAATTGAGGGCATAAAGTTTGAGTGCAAAGGTAAAGTTGCGTATCTCTGGCCGGTGAGTATAAATGATATACTACAGCAGTATTTTTTCAATGATAAGAAACGCTTTCTGACAATACTTAATATAAGTTCGAAAGAAGGCAATAAAACGTTCAAATTTATATAATTCTAATATATAATCTAGTCTGCGGTTTGACTTAACGTTACATAAAGTAGGGGAGGCATACGCATCTCTATAGATATTTCAAAATTAAATGTTTCAGATCTCCAATGTTATTCATAATTTTGTATATTTATATCTAAAGCTATAATACTGCTTAAAGTGACCAGAAAAAGTACGGTAAAAAAAGTTCTTAAAACATGAAAAATGTTTAGAAAATTTATTAAAAATAAGTTATGCTCAACCATTTCTTTCATTAGTAAAATGTACATGCAAACACAAATCTATCATATCAAATTGATGGAAAAATATTTTACGACACGGCGGGTCAAAAACGATTTTTATCATTTTCAACTATGTTTAATAGGAATGTAACTGTTGTATGTTTTTATGTTATTTAGCTATAACTTTGCAATGCTTGTTTTTTGATGATACTAAACCATTGGTGAATACATTACATTAAATTGCGATTATGAATTGAAGGGTATGATCACTTTAAACTTACTGCTACATTTATTTCAATTTGAAACGTTGTTAGGTCTCAATGTTCTATTTCGTCGAATTAGTATTTGAGAAAAGAAGGATTTTCTTTAACCGTTCTTCCTGTTCACACGTGTACGTCGCCATCCTCTGTCGCGGCAGGTTGTAAGTTATGCAGTTTAAACTAGAGTATGAATTAATAACAATAACAATGATAACAATAACAATGATAACAATAACAGTGATAACAATAACAACCACAAATAACATAAGTCTACTGTAAACCATGTCAGTAATTTTCGCTCTTTTCATAGACTCCACATTCCACCGCACAATATAATATACAATCGTTGAACCTTGTTTTCAGAAATAAGAATTCACCTTCTTTGTGTTGTTTTGTTGTTTATTAAGATGAAGTCGCAAAATACCCGCCCATCAAATTACGAACGATAATTGATCTGAAAATTCACTGGTTTACAGTAACTTTTAATTATGTGTCTTAAACTGCGTTGGCTACACCCTGTTGAATGTGCGGCACTGCGGCTGTGGGATGATGACATACATGAGAGCAACAGGAACGGCAGTAAAGCAACATGCCATCATTATAAGAAATAAGTGAAAAACACGTGACCATAACTGTTTAGTCAGGCCTGTGTAAGGGACCACCTGTAAATAAAGGTCACCGTTCAAGTTCAATCAATAGACATGTACTACATTAATTTAAAAGGTCTAGTAATTCAATGTAGATCCCAACAATTAAATTAAAGTGATATTACCCTTCAAACTAACCATCATAATCAAAGTTTATGAAAGTCATTTAGCATTGGTTTTCACTCTGAGAAAATCGAGTGTTGGAATCAAAGTTTTACCTATCTGAAAAGCAGTTATTTCCATTGAATACAGTTGAAATCTTTTTGGACTATCCTTGTGAATAATATTTAGTTTCCCGCGTAATAGCGTTCCAGTTACGGTTCGTTGAACCGCTCAAATTAAGAGTAAGGTAGTGTTTAGAGGGTAACCAAAATAGTCAATTGTTTATGAAGAATGATCAATGATATTAAAGTAAAGGTGTTTAGGTAAATGTATTAGACAGATTTGTCAGTTCTAGCGTGCACACCCAATACTCATGTGCCACCAAGTTTCAAAATTTGAATCAAATATGTATAAAATTGTTAATTTTCGTGTGAAGTCCACACACGCCATTGAGAAAAGCGCTGACTGTTTTTGGACACAGGTTTTCAGAGTTCGTTCTCTGTTTTTTCCTGGACCTCGCGTCTTTTCGAGGATATGGGTTTTTTCCGATTTGATCATAAATAAAGGAAGGGAGTATCTTGTATTTTATACATGTTTGTATGCGTGCAGACGGTAGTTAATGCATCTCTTGTATTAAAAGTAAAGAAAGTATTGTATTATTCTATTAACAGGGAATGTTTATGTAAAATGCATTCAGAAAATTTGTTTGGTATAAAGCCAATGTATAGTCTAAGGTTGATGTAATACATCTTCTATTATATGATATAGAGGTACATGTATAAAATAGTATTTATGTGGAAATAAACGGTCCCGTAGCCAGTTGTGCACCGCTACTGGGCGAAATATATTTATTTGTTACTTCATAATTCATTTTAAGTGAAGACTGTAAATCTACATACAGTAAACACCGTATATAACGAATCCCTTGGTCCTATTTAGTTTTATTCGTTATATCCGGAGTTTGTAATATCCGTATATCATTTTTCATATAAAATTCATATAAGAATTAGGTCAATAATTTCGTTATATCCAGATTCGTTATATACGGAGTTTACTGTATTGTCACTTCTGCTAAGATCTGCTTAAATGATTTAAGTCCTTTGATCACGTTGGATGTCTTATCGTTGTAGGAGATTAACGCCCATTCCAACCGTTATTTTGATAATTTTAACACGCGGACAGTTTATCTAACAATTCTTCCTGGGAAGAATCAGTACTAAACTCCTATCTCCCGTAAGAAACTGCCCAATTTTTCAAATTACGAAACATTGTTGGTACCAGGGCTCGAACCCATGACCCTAAGTCAATGAAAGGAAACCGATTTCAAATCAACTACTCCAATCACTCGATCACGAGTTATGTCTTATCGGCAAAAAAGACCCTTATTTATACGTTTTTGCTTTTTAGAAAGAAGATATGTGTTATAAAAACAGTGCAAAAACTGCGTTCTTACAAATTTTTTTCGTAAAGAAGTGATATTGATACGAATGTACATCATTGTTTTAAGAGTAAGTAGAACGCAATTAAATCTCTATTGATAAATTTATTTAGTCTTCCCAAAGTGTTAATGGGATTATAAAATTATTATGTTCTGTTGAAATGGCACTCAGGGTCAGGGAATATACTCAGTACCATTAAGAGAAGTTCCAGTTTTTTAGTGACGTAAAAAGTCTTGATTGGTGGTTCGTTTTTTAAGACAAAATGTAAATAAACTGTTGAAAGAATTACCAGGCACTCATTAATAAATAAATAATTCAGGATAAACCCGTAAAGCTTATTTTCGGTTTCCGAACATTACGAATAAAATCAGGCTGGGTTTGAAAACAAATATATATTTTAAACTAAATCGATAAAATATCGAAGACTCCGAATAGCTCTGTTGGTAGAGCCTTAAGATGTAAATGTCTGAGGTTCCCGGTTCGAATCTTTCATCAGGCCTGACGTTTCAGTTTTAAGTATTTTAAAATATAAGTTTGTGTATATTTGGACATACAGCAACTTTTCAAGATTCGTGTAATATCATTCTTCATCCTTCTGCAGGTATATAGGAAAAACAGATCTCATGGAATATAAATAATCAAAATTGATGCATAAAAAAGTGTCACATAGCCATCCACTTTAATTTTAAAAAAATGAAACCATTTGATCAGGCTTCGGGCTACTGAAACCTTGCCTAAAAGTTAGACATCTTACCTCTACGGAACTGTCTATATGGTGCTGAAACGTATGTGTTCGATATATAATCAACTGAAATAACGAAAACACACAACCGAACGTAACCGAAGAAATGAGTGCCATGTAATAATTGTCGCACAATAGACTAATTAATTTTCGTGAAGTTGGCAGACTGGCAGCGTAGCAGCGTGAAGTTGGCAGACTGGCAGCGTAGCAGCGCGAAGTTGGCAGACTGGCAGCGTAACAGCGTGAACTTGGCAGACTGGCAGCGTAACAGCGTAAACTTGGCAGACAGGCAGCGTAGCAGCCTAGCAGCGTGAAGTTGGCAGACTGGCAGCGTAGCAGCGTGAAGTTGGCAGACTGTCAGACTGGTAGCGTAGCAGCGTGAAGTTGGCAGACTGGCAGCGTAACAGCGTGAACTTGGCAGACTGGCAGCGTAACAGCGTGAACTTGGCAGACAGGCAGCATAGCAGCCTAGCAGCGTGAACTTGGCAGACTGGCAGCGTAGCAGCGTGAACTTGGCAGACTGGCTGCGTTGCTATAGATGGATAGAAAATGATCTAACTAAGAAAATGAATACCCACAACACTATATTTATTTCAAAAACAAAAATTTTACAGCCATTTTTCAATTTTATGTAATGTTCTATCACCTGTACATGAGGGGAAATATGTATCTCATAGATGAGAAATTGGATAAAGCTAAGTATTTTAGCGTAATTAATCACTCACTGTCAATCATGTGTATGATACTTGTGTATGGAGGACGAGCTGGAGATTCTGGGTGTGAAATTATGGGACTTTTGTTTAGAATGTGGTTAAAAAGTAGTTCGGCAAAAACAGTGAAAATAAAAATGATATTTTCACTGCTTTGAAACAGTGAAATACCAATTTTATTTCACCGATGTATTTCAGTATTTAACTGAAAAGCATAAAATAAAACACTTTACTTAAGTTTTGGCCAGTCTATTTATGTGTTGCCTTTAACCCTATTCCTAATGAATTTCCGAAATGGACCAGTCTATCTTTCAAAGGGTTGTTCGATGGAATTTTACCTCAGTATGAACCACGGATGAGCAGGCTGATCATGATCAACACTGGTCGCGAAGGTATTATTTCTTACTGCAAGCAAAGTAAGGCTTATGAAATACAAAATGTATTATAAAATGTACATTGTAGTTCGTGAAATTAATTGCTATTAAATCGTACAAGAATACACGTGTGTATCAACAATTTTACTTCATGTTAATATTCAGTTATGATTTTAAAAAATCGAAAATAGCAGAATGTAGCATAGATGGATATATAAAAATGCCAGAATAAAGTACACCCGTATAATGCAACATAAAATGTGTCAGATCAAAAAGCAAAGAAAATACAATGATCGTTTAGTCATTTTTGTATAGAACGCCTTTACTGCACTCTTCTTTAAATAAAGATATTATTATAATTATCACTATTATTATTATTGATATTATTATAAACCTATTTAAATAAAACAATTTTGTTAAATTAATATGCAATTTGCACTTTTAATTTTCTTCTCTGTTTATAACTGATTGCGACATAATTATGATGATATTACCTTAATATCTTTCAGTTTTTGTAAATGTCTTCGGAAATTAAATGTACCATTCAATATTACAGTTAGAACATTTCCTGTCTGATTATAGTTTCAAATCAAAATATGATAAAAGTTACGCTTTCTAAAATTAGTAAAAATGCCGATCGCCCTGATCTTCAGCGGTACCAATGATTCATCTACATGCTCATACATTTAATATCCTTTAGTTTGTCTAGGTGCATACATGTGGCATGAACTCTAGCTAATCTGGCAGTTAATTTTATATGACCGTGGGCAATAAAACCTCATCTAATCTCCGCAGGCCGTGATGTTTGTCAGCGGTGCAAGATAGAGATAATGGCCCTTGAGGATAAATTTATATAGACATAGGTGTTACTTGACATGAAGTTTAGCAAACGTCTCAATTAAACTTGGATACAGATTCATAGATGATGTGATAATTTCACCCTTACTAACTGTATTACAAACTTGATAGACTAACTAAATCTAACTTTTTATTCATACAAATAATGATGTAGATGTTCTAAAAGTAAGAATAAATAGGGTACATACTTGTAGTTACTTTTTAAAATTTATAAGATAAGCTTAGCTAGTGGATTATTTAGCTAGTGACAACAAATAATAAATCACCAGAACAAGAGCAGACAAGGCTTTTTATTAACAAGCCCCACTGGCACTATAGTACTGAACTGCCCTGTAATGTTAACAAAATACCAAAAGTATACATAAATAACACCCTATCATGAAAAGAAAATACACAAAAAATGTTTAAAAAGTCATTTTCTGACAAACACCCGTATATACTGTTCTATATTATTCACATGGTGTTGAACGTTTTCGATAGGGGGTCCGGTCCCCGCTCTTTTGGTACGATTGAAGCAAGTAATTGAAGATCAACAGCGGTCGCGTTTAACAGACAATATATTTATCTACCAAACTGGTAAGTAACACTTTTTAAAAAGCTACCGTTTCTGTAAAATTCTTGAAGAATATTGAGCTATTTCGCGCTCTCCGTTTTCTTGATATTTTCTGTCACTACTGACTTCCGGTTCAACTCAAATGACCTTTCAAACACATCATACGGTTATGCATAGAAGTGATACTTTGCGCTGCTTACGTAACGTTTTACAAATTGCTTTTACAGTAAATAAATTTCCTGTACCTGCTTGTCCACAAGTTAACAGGTTACGGCCGCTTTCAGCATTGTTTACATGCGAAATACACTAATTTGACACAGTGCGCGAAATATAAAGCGGAATATTTTCAACCAATGAAAACTTATGGTTTCAAACTTGAAAGGTGAACCGGAAGTTGGCAGTGACAGAAAACACCAGGAAAACGGAGAGAGCGAAATAGCGCAATATTCTTGAAGAATTTTATAGAAACGGTAGCTTTTAAAAAAGTGTTACTTACCAGTTTGGTAGATAAATATATTGTCTGTTAAACGCGACCGCTGTTAATCTTCAATTGCTTGCTTGAACAGTACAAAAAGAGCGGGGACCGGACCCCCTGTCGAAAACGTTCAACACCATGTGAATAATATAGAACTGTGTATACGGGGGTTTGTCAGAAAGGGACTTCTTACCATTATTTGTGTATTTTTTCATAATAGTGTGTTATTTAGGTATATTTTTGGTATTTTTTGTTAAAATTACCGGGCATTTCAGTACTCTGGTGCCAGTGACAAGCCCCTGTGACATTGACCTTTGACATAGTGTCAATAGATTATATCATGCTAAAATAGACATCAGACTGGTCGTCCGTCCGTCCGTCGTCTGTCTGTCTGTCTGTCTGTCTGTCTGTCTGTCTGTCTGTCTGTCTGTCTTTCTGTCTGTCTGTCTGTCTGTCTGTCCGTCCGTCCGTCTGTCTATCCATCCATCTGTTAGCAATTTCTGTCCGGAGCCATATATCACATTGGTAACTGCAACTTTAATCAAACATTGTGGAAATGTTTATTACTGTAATTATAAAGTTGATGTCATTAGAGTTTTAGTTGAATTGTGGGCCTCGATAGCTCAGTGGTTAGGACGGGAGGTCCCGGGTTCGAATCCCAAACCAAGCACGAGGCGTGTCCTTGAGAAAAGTTATTGATGTCAAACGTGCCTCAGTCCACCAAGTTGTAAATGGGTAGCAGCGTTGAAAAACTTGCTGCCTCTCTCGAGTGAGAGCGTGATGATATCTGAAATGAGTGTCCGAAAGCGATTGAATAAGCTACGGAGCTTACGAATAAAATAAGAAAATCTAAAATAAATTGTATAAACTATTTAAATTGCTTCAGAAACACAGGAGTTATGGCCCTTTGAAAATTGAATGCAAAATCAGTCACTAGACGGCCTGGTGCATGGGGGAAGGGAGATGGGTGGCACCCACCGGTAGAAATTTTCAATTTTTTTATTAATTTTTGTGCTGGGGACAGCAAGGGGCCACATCCTTCGCGCATATATGGCGCATGTGCTACTGACAGCTCTTGTTTTTTCTCATTGTATAATAAAAGTTAAACAGTTAAGTATTGAAAATAAATCAAGATGATAAAACACTTCCGTTCCGAAAAAATCTACAAGCTCCTACTTTTTCTTGATATAGACAGATCCCTAGCATTCTCTTTTTAATGAGAATCAAGACAAGAGAATACATAATATACATGGTGTTATTTTCTGCAACCCTAGCACCTGTTACAAGAAATTCAGGAGTTAGGTGATTAATGGCTCTTTTATGACCCTCCCTGTTGTGAAATTGACCACTTGAAATAATCAGCTACTGATTATAGTACAGTCTGTAATAACACTTCAACAGTTTGTGTTTACTACGTGTGGGATTGCCAGAGAAATTGTTGCATGCCAGTTGCGCTTTCTTATTGGCCTGTTTAATTACCTTGAACGTTTGAGAAGAAATGTATTACATGTACCTTTAATCTAAATGGGCGCCATTTTGTAAATATTCTTGTGCGTGCGCGATATAACGAAAGACTCGAAGAAATGGACATTGGTTTATATACATATTTGTTTGTTGGTGAAATGTGGAAAGGAATATAAGGTAAGTAAGTGTACATGTTTCAAGCACTTTGTATTTTGATTAAAATGCAAAACTGCATTTGTTGTTCTTAATATGTACATATACATGTACATCCATGTAATCGGGTACATATTGCACTCAATGTCTGCTTCGTGAGTGATTATCCTGAGTACATTTTGAAGCAGTAGAAGTCGGTTGTCGAAAATGTGATTTTTTAATACAAAACGTCTAAAGGAAATTATAATATGATAATGTTATACTAAATGATGCAATGGCAAGTGATGTTTCTCTCGAACATGGATGGCGATATAGTGGTTTACTGCAATTTCATCATATGCAGGTTTGTTTTTCTTTTCATAAACGATTTTCTTCGCCTCTTATCATAATATCATTACATTACCAACGGACTGCATGTATTTGCATAATTTATGTCTGTATTGATAAAAACAACAGCCGCTAGTATCGTAATTTTAAATATAAACGGCATTTATTTCCAACTGCAATTAGTATTGTTAGTCTGCCTATGATATATATATGCCTTTCAAAACTTGTAGTCTGTTGACTAGCCGAATTCGGTTAAACAATCCGAACCATCTACTGTCGCCTGTTGTGAAAACGCAATCAGAAAATAATACAGCATTTTTACAACTGACAGCCGAGTGGCGCAAGTTTAAAGGTACAGAAGTCAAATTCGATTTATATATAGTTAAAGAACCAATCTAACATCATGCAACGTTCTAAAAATCTCGCTTTTACATTTATGTATCCAGATTCTTAACGGAATTTCGTTAAGAAATTATCAGGTATTTCATAGATTGACGCCCTGAATGTAACAAAGAAATATACTCTATTTAAATGTGTGTATTTCGCTTTAACATGTTTTGTAGCCAGATTCTTAACGGAATTTCGTTAAGAAATTGTCAGATATTTCATAGATTGACGCCCTGAATGTAACAAAGAAATATACTCTATTTAAATGTGTGTATTTCGCTTTAACATGTTTTGTAGCCAGATTCTTAACGGAATTTCGTTAAGAAATTATCAGATATTTCAGAGATTGGCGGCCTAAATGTAACAAAGAAATATATTCAATTTAAATGCGTGAACTTCGCTTTTACATGTTTTGTAGCCAGATTCTTAACGTAATTTCGTTAAGAAATTATCAAATGCTCATAGATTGACGGCCTAAATTTAACAAATAAAAATATTCTATTTAAATGCGTGCATTTCACTTTAGCATGTTTATGTATTCAGATTCTTAACGGAATTTCGTAAACATTTTATCAAATATTTCATAGATTGACGGCCTAAATTTGACAAAGAAAGATATTCTATTTAAATGCTTGTATTTCGCTTTAACATGTTTATGTATCCAGATTCTTAACGGAATTTCGTTAAGAAATTATCAAATATTCATGGATTGACAACGAAACTTTGAATTAAATTACCCAAAATCAATTTAAGTTTAAATGGGAAATTCTTAACGGAATTTCGTTAAGATGTGTTTTTCTCCAGAAGAAAAATGTTCATTTATTCAAAATATTTTTACCAGAAAAAACATCAATTTCGGCGTAAAACGTTTTTCACGCCTCTTTGGTCTGTTTTTGACGTAACTTGACAGTATGGAAATTGTCAAGTGCAAATGGAACGTGTTTTTTATATAACATTCAATATGCAATACCACTTAGATTGTTGACTGGGGATCGCCAATTAACAACAAACATATCGCATCTCTTGTTGTGAAATATGCCCTTGGGCTATTTCCAATCAAATTGCTTCAATGGTTAGAACCACGCTAATTATTTTCCATGGCAACGTTGTCAAAATGAGATATTGTTTGTGTTTTGATTTTATTGAAAGCGAAAATTTAATTTTAAGGAATTTAAGGAAGATCTCAGCTTTCAGTGTGCCGCAACATGTAAGTATCTTCTATATTATCTTTTTCACATTTACTGTAACAACATGATTTTTTGAAATTATTTTGAATATAAATGCCAGCCCTTTATATAAACTAGAATCTAGATCTAAAAAAAAACAAATATGTGTCTTAAATAATAGCCTATGGTCCTGTAATAAAATACGATTCGTTACAGTAGTTTCAGCCTAACATTCTCGTAAAATGATGTGTTTCGGCATGATTTAGTATACGAGAAAAGTTGTGCACTTGGGAAAATCTATATCAAGAAGGCATAAGTGTGAAACATTTAAATTCTTAATCGTAATATTAGAAACTTAAAGAAAATGATTAAAATATATATATCATTTCATAATGGCCGAATGTAAAATGCATTTCTGTCTTGCCATGCATGATATTTCACCGAACGTCATTAAACAATCATTTTCAAGATATTTCTTTTAAAGAAAAACCTGACATAAACATCGCTAAGACATTGTAATAAGTAAACATGTACAATGTATTATATGAAATGGTTGCTTCAAAACGGCCAACATCCAGATAGCAGGAGCGTGAAAGACCCCGATGTACTTCCGTAATTTAGACAGCGCAGTGTTAAGTCACATCTGGTTACTTAGCGCGGGCGCAATAAGGCTTTAAAGCTATCAATGGCGGCGTCCTTAAACCAGATGGAAATCACGCAATTTCAATGAAAAATTGAATAAATCATTAAAACGCAGTTGACCACATTCAAACGCATTTTCGGGAATGAAATAAAATGACAGGCTCGTTTGAATTTCGCTGTCGAGTTTTCTGACTTTCGGTACCCTTTAATTTGATACCAAATATTTTAAGTTTTATAAAAACAAATAAAGTTTACGACCTATTTTGTCAATATATTCTTAACTTTATGAATATGACGACCGGATTTTACACTTTACCAAAAGCTTGTAGATCTATACATACTATTTTAGGGGAGATAAATTCACTAACACTCCTCATAATTTACAGTACATGAGTGAATAAAAGATTATTTCAAAACTTATGTACCCCCTTTTTTAGCTCGTCTGATTTTTGAAAAAAAATGACAAGCTTTTGTCGTTACTTGATTGTCGTCGTCGTCGTCGTTGTCGTCGGCGTTGGTTAAGTTTTGCGTTTAGGTCACTTACATGGAAACTATCAAAGCTATCACTTTGAAACTTGGAAAGCTTGTTCATCTAATACCCTTCTTCACATTGTATGCTAAAGATGCTGAGTCTGACCTGTTTTTTTGGGTAAAAAACATGAATTTTGATTGATTTTGGTTGATTTTGAGAATTGGACATAGCTTCTTCATTTTTTGTTAGATTGATTTCAAATTTTTCACAAACAATAAATGGATAATGTACTTCAACATATCAAACGGGGTTTTGAGTTATACATTTGGGGGGATATTTAATATTTTTGGACTTTGTAGTTTTTAGCTAGTCTGATTCTTTAAGTTTTGCGTTTAGGTCAGTTACATGCAAACTATCAAAGCTATCACTTTGAAAGTTGGAATACCTGTTCACTATCAAATGAACAATAGAATGAAGGAAGAGTTTTACAAGTTACATAACCCTGTCATGTATTTTGACTGGGTTATTGCCCCTTCTTAACTTAGAAAGTTTCACACACACTGTGAAAATAGTGCAACCAAACTTAGTGAATAGGAAGTATTTATGAATATTTTTTAAATGGGATTGTGTTTTGGGGCTGCTGGGGTCAAGGTCACTGTTACTAAAAATAGGAAAACCGTAATATATTCAATATCTTCACTTACAGTTGACATAATGTAACCAACTTTTGTTTGTAGTAAGTATTTAAGAAGATCTTTAATGGGGTTGTGTTTTGGGGCTCCTGGGGTCATTGTCAAGGTCACTGTAACTAAAAATAGAAAAACAATAATATGTTCAATTTCTTTAGTTACAATTGACATAATGTAACTAAATTATTAAGTGTGTAATATATATAAATGAAGACTTTTATTGGGATTGTGTTTGGGGCTCATGGAGTCAAAGCTCAGGATTTTTTTCTAAAAATAGAAAATGGGAAAAACACAATATCTTTAGTTGCAGTTGAATAATTGTGACCAAACTTATGTCTAGTAATTATTATGAAAACCTTTTGTGGGATTGTGTTTCGGGGTTAAGATAAAGGACACTGTTACTTATAAAAAGGGAATAAATAAACCGTAAAAGGATAAAATCAGACGAGCGTCAGGCACCCGTAGGCGGTGCTGTTGTATATTTTTAAAGTTGACAAGAAAAAACGAGAAATGTAGAAACAAGAAAAAATGAGAAGGAAATAATAAAGTACTTCAAATCTGTTTTACAAGAAACCAAAATCAAAAGAAAAGAAAAAGTTCCTTACAGTGTCCTCCAAACATTTCATTTCGGTAAAACCAATACTCTTTTATTGTTTCGTCGATTGTCAGGGTCAAAATGCATGTTTTGTCCTTATTAGACAGTTAATGTTTTCTACAAGTGCTGACCAGTCCTTTATGAAAATATCATATACACCTTTTTTTGTTATATATTGTTTTGTTATGAATTTCTGTCTTAAATATATAGTAACCAATTGAATAGAGAGTAAATGTCTACAATTTTCTTTAAATTTTCATTTGTAAATATAGTATTTTATTAACACTGAACTTTGATTTATCATTATGCATATCGAATGAGAATAGTAAGTGTTTCTTCTCCGACTTTAGGTCAATACTGTGTTCTTCGTTTAACCAGGTTTTCACGCTTAACACAAAACGTTGAACAACTACGCATGAATAAAAATATGTTCAATAGTTTCAATTTCTTTTCTACAATATGAACATAGGTTACTTTCTTTTTTCTTTATCCGATATAAATATGAATTTTTTTACAAGAATGTTTTGATTAATTATGAATTGAAATTCTCTTAATTTCATTTCCTTAGTTGTGTTTAAAGTGTTATTATATTCCTGATACATTCAATGTTTGCGTCTACTTACTTGGTTCAACAGTGTTTCTGGTAGATGCAGTTACGCGCTCAAAGGAGAGAAGCTTTGATAATTGACTTAATGCATAAAAGAAACTCGCCACTATATTAAATGATGCCCTCAGGGACATAACCCAGTCAACTTATATGAAAATGAACATTATTTGATCATTTATACTGAATGAATAAGCAATATGAAACTAAAAGACTTGTCATATAACACAACACAACACGGGTGAAATGTCGTATATAACACGTGTTATATAATACATCTCTGTTCTCTCTAAATCAATTTAAACTCTGGATTTCTACCAGTTTTTTTCACAATTGTTTTATTTTATTAGTGTAATTAACTATCTTAAAGAATCAGGTGTCTTCATTAAATATAATGCAGAAGTACGTGTGTATGTAATTATTTTTGAGTGCTTGTCGAAAAACTGTGATTTTTTATTTTATTTTTTCCCATCTTATTACAAGACGGTCATATTGAAAATATGATGTTATATTGAATGTTTGTATAAATATCATAATATGCTACTTTCTCAAAAAATAAAGAATTTATTATTATTATTATTATTATTATTATTACTACTATATTATTACTATTACCATATATATGTACAGTGTACACTACTGCTACTGAAATGGCACCTATATCTGCATGGATTTATCTAAACTACAGTTGCAATATTCATTCTTTGTTTTCTATAAATTATATTGCTCTTAACCTACTTAATGCTGCTTTGTCTTGCAGATAAGCTTATATCTGAACAACTTGTATATTAATCAGTTTTATCTTACTTCAGTAAATGTTCATAATTACGAAATAAACGCACATGCAAAATTAAATGCGAAGAAAACACGATAATTACACAATGTGGTTTGTTTGGTGTGTTTCATGGTCCCAAAGATGTCGTAGGCATACAGTTCTTACAAGTTATATATTTTATTTGTTATACACACATCGTGCATAAGGAAAACGTTTCTTGTACATGTATGGATATAACATACTCCGTATGCAAGGAACACACTTAAATAATCAAGGAATTCGTCAATTGTATATAATCGGTATTAAAAGCTTGCAAAACACTCATTTTAATGAAATGTCTCTAACAGAAATAAAACATTCATGTAACATAATCTGCAAAAATACATAAGACAGCTTTCTGTTTGTTTTCTTGTACAAGAGAAATGTCTTTTAGTCTAAGTTAATCCACGATCCACAGATGCAATGACACATAAATTCAGAAAGCATTCTGCTTAGAAATTGTGTCTATTTTGTTTGCTTTTCATTTAGCAACGCATCTACATCTTCATCAGAAAGTGTCGGACAGATGTTTAGTAACAGTTGACATACCGTGGTCATCTGGTCACTTCCAGGTAAACGCCATCCAAAATGAACGAATGGGACATAGAGCAATAGTCCGGACAGTATAAAGCCGGCACCGTACACGAATTCTATCCTCGGATTGGAAATGAATGGTGAAATCAGCATAAATGCACATATCGCCAGTGCGAGTGCCGCCACAAACAGTGGAGTTCTGAATTCGTCCCTAGCTCTTTTCTCGTTTCGTCGCAAGAATCTTATTCGAAGAAATGACACTATGGTAAGACCTTGCGTCAGGAAGTTGACAAAGCTGACTAGATTTATAAGCTCACTTATGTCTCCGGGAATTAACATTGCTATCGCAAAAATTGTATTAAATGCCAAAGATGCTAAAGGTATACGTGATTTGTAATGTAGAAACGAAAGTACTTCCGGTAAGTGACCAGCGCGCGCAGCTGCAAAGCGCACTCTTGTGTCCGTGAAGAAGCCACCATTAGACGCCCCATGCACGGAGCACATTACACTGATCGGAATAAGGATTGCCCCTGCGCCCAAAACTCGCTCACCCCACGCAAAAGCCACAGCTGGTACGGCTAGAAATTCTGATTTGGACAATATGGTAAAGTAAGAAACATTCGTGGTGATGTAAATCAGTGTTATCAACGTCATTGATACAATGATGGATTTCGGAATGTTTTTCTTTGGCTCGATAAGTTCTTCGGCTATTTCGTTGAGGTTTGTGTATCCACCATACGCCCACATACAACTATAAATAGCCAGAGATATCGACGTTATGTCGTTAGTTGTACCGTCAAATGAGTCGTTGAAATTTTCCGTTATTCCCTGGAATAAGTATATAGATCCTCCAACAGTTATGATAATCAGGGCAAGTACTTTCAGAACTGTGAAAAGTCCTTGCATAGAAGAAACAAGCCGCACACTTAACGTGTTTGTTATTGCCAAAATCAAAATTTCTGCAGCAGCGATGGATTTCCGTATGCTGTTAGGAGCAATGCATTTCCCAAATATTGGAGCACAAACGTAATCGGCAAAGACAAGAGCTAAAACTGCACGACTACCGTTCTGTGTAACAATACATTGTGTCCATGAGACAAGAAAAGCTGGTATACTCCCTATTCCAGTCTTTATAATCGTATAATCTCCACCAGATTTGGGCAGAAGAACTCCCAATTCGGCATACACAAGCCCAAGAATCATTGACAAGAATCCACATAACGTCCAGATAACAAGACTCATGCCAACTGACCCAGAGTTTTCTAACGCTCCTCTTGGCGATATGAAAATTCCTGAACCAATGACTGCTCCCATGATGAAAGAAATTCCTCCTGCCAAACCGATCCTTTCTTTTACTCGAATGCGATCCGTTTCCATGACAATAGAATTTCTATTGACACTACCTACAGTCCTTCTCTCAACTATATTACTGTCATCCATAATTTCTTTGTTTTTTGTTTAATTTTCTAGACAATTAAGAAGTTTCTATCCTAACCTAGTCCCATATGAAAATGCTTTAAAATCCGGAAATTCAGTTTCCGTCTTATCTCATCTCTATGAAAATAGAGAGTATTATAAACTTGATTACGGAGGTGTGGCTTTTCCTTGTTACCACACCTCGGCATAAATAACTATTTGTCCTTTGAATGAAAGTAAATATAAAATAAGTGTATGAAAATTAGTATGTATCTCACACCAGTGTTTCATTCTACAATAATTATGAAACTGTCATCTACGGCGAGTATCTTTACTAACGTCTTCAAGGTAAAACGCAGACAGAGAATGATGTCGGCCTGTCAATTTCGTTCAGGTTTACAAACTACAATTGTCAAACTGAGAGTTACATGACACATAAATGTAACAAATTTAAGATTTAAGGCTATAGCTATTACAATGCAATAAATCTAAGAACTTTTTTTGCAATCAGCGGTTAAATATGACATTTCTTAGTATCTGATTGACACCAACAAGTTTATAAGCGAATGTGAAACAAATAACTTATTTTTTTACAGCTTTTGTAAAAGCGTGACCAGTTTAAAAATTGTATCGTTCGTGAACGGACTTCTGTGACGTTTTCTGCAAAATTTTGGCCGACAAATGATAAGTTTTATAATAGTTATCACATGTTGACTGTATAGTGATTTAAACAAAGAATCAGCTTCATCTAGTTTGAATTACAATTATTCTGAGCATACCACATAAAATGTTTATTTATTTTAGTACGATGCTTTTAAAATATGGGTTCTGTAATCTCACCAAAATGGGAGAGGATGGTATTAAAAGCTCTCATACATTCAATACTTCCTTTCAAAAATAGTTACTTTTGATCAAATGACTATGGTGGAATTATTCGATCTTTTTAATGAATGTGTAAAACATATTTTAGCTTTTAAGATATTCTTAAAATAGTTTCACGTTTACTTCTTCTCCGTAATGTGTCAATAAAAATGCAAAACGTCAATCAAAACATTTCTCAAAATCATAAAAAATATTTAAAATATTTATCGCGACTTGGCATAATCTCATACTAAAAAAGATTAGATAAACTGCTGTTGAACTTATGATATGTTAGCTTCAAATAACAAACGGTGGTTGAACTTATATTAACTTCAACGATTATTAAACTTTCATTGACCGGGCAAGTGTTTCCTCAGATACTTTAAAGATGCAGGAAAAAATTTGTTTATCTCCTTTCAGGACAATACACGCAAGGCCAAGTATGAGCCTACATGTCGCCAATACTTAACGTAAAATGAAATGTTTGTCTTATAATGGAAAAGAATGTTTCAATGTCTTACAGCGAACGCACGATGAATTGTTGTAGGGACATTTCTGAATATCGGTTAAGTATACCATGCAGAGCCGTCATTAACATGTCGATTTAAAATTTGCATTAGTTGTTGTTGTTTTTTTTTTTTGACACGTTGGTATCTTGTCAAGGCTAATATGCATCTAATTAAATTAAATAGTTTTTAATGTGTATACATAAATTTACCATGCAAATTTATCTACGTTAAGAATGTAAAATGGGTAGTGTGATACCGTTACACCATCAAGACAACGTCCATTTGAAGTTAAATCCAAGAGAAAAATTGATACACACGATTCTTCAACAATAGTACCCATGTAGCAGACAAGGTAGGTACACACTACATATCAAAAAAGAACTATGCAAATACAAAGTACACACTACAGTTACACTATTTGGTCTATTAAGGACTATGCAAAGACAAGGTACTCGCTACACGTGTAATTAAGGACTATGCAAAAACAAGGCACACACTATATGTCTAATAAATGACTAAGCAAAGATAAGGTACGTGCTACAGGTCTAATTAAGGACTATGCAAAGACAAAGAACACACTACAGGTCTCATTAAGGACTACGCAAAGACAACGCTTCGATCAAGTGCAACAAGTAAATGACATCAAAGTGACAAGTAAACAAGACATACATATGATAATGATGTAGGTTGAATCCGAAGACACCGCCTTGAAATGGTCAGTTACCCAAAAACATTTAACAATGTGCAAAAAGCATAGTGATACGAACATCGATTGAATTTTTATTATAGGAATTTGCCAAGTAATCCGAATACGAAGCATACAAAAACATATGTAGCACATATCTATTGTTATAATTATTTTACTTCGTCTAATAGATTTGAGCGATGTTTCCACAGATTTACGGATACCTAAGCTGGACAGAGACAAAACCGATTTCAATTAATCGAGTTTATTTTGCGAAGGAAGAAAGAAAATATTTAGTTGACCCCTTTTATGATATTCAACTTTATAATATCAAAACAGTTCAATGTATAGTGAATATGTAGGCTCACCTGAAAGGTAAATAAATGTCACAGTACTGAATACCATCAAGTGTGAATGCTCTTGCATATTAAACTTACCCTAACCAGGGCTAAAATATATTTATTGAAACCGTGTTCATACGTTTTAATGTGCTCAGGAGAATGTTTATTCATAACTTGTTTTGTGAACTTGGATGAATACTAATGACTGTTTACATGTTACAAAGGGTGAAAGTCTGCACAAAATATTGTTAGATCACTTGATTGCTCTTTTTTATATAGCAGCATTATGTTTAAATCCTAACAAAGTTCTGAAGATATGAATAAAGGGCTCTTAACACTAAGTTTGCTATTTGTGTTTAGTCTTCATTAATATTTGCCCTGAAATGCGGACTACACCAATGATTTTAAAATTAAATTAAGAACAAATTATAAGATACGATATACGTATTTTATAACCGGGGGAAATTTTCAATATTAAAGCTCTTGACGTAAACACATCAAATGGCATGACTTACTAAGTGTAGGCAATGTGATTGATCTACCATTAGTCACATGACCCCGTAAATCAGTGGATAAACACCTCACCTTGCGGATATCTATTGATGTTAGCAAAGCGTTTCGGTAACATTATTTTAACGGCTATTTTGTAACTAAAAAGTGACGAAAGAATTCGATTTGTTTTTTATTCATCATTTTGATTAAAACTGTCGGTATCAAGCTTTTTTCTCAAATTAATATTTGTATACAATGGTATGCTCATTCTTAGTGTTAATTTTGTCTATCACACGCGATGCCTAACCATGGTCATACAATAAAACACAAAATGACTGATAATTTCGGTTTTGACCTCATATATATGGTATCAGCTTTGGAAAATATCACAAACTGCAATTCTATATCATCATTCAATATATGTATCATGAGGTTATTATACATTGTTCCGCACAGTACAAACTTCTATTGGACGAGTTCACAGCACGAGTTCACAGCATCTATTCTATCCATCTAAATTAGTTTTGAGAAAATTTTATTTCATCTTTTCCCATCCGTCCTACCATTTTTCATGTAATTGACATTCAGTTCCAAGTTGATTTTCTCCGCTAATAAGATGAGATCGCAGTTGCAATAACGGTGGTGATGGAAATAAAGAGGTCACTAAACATTGTTGGGTAAAATATCGAATTATATGAGGTTCGTAATCAGCTGTTAAACCTATTCACAGCTGCGTACTATATAGATTTCACAGCTCCGTACCTGTCCAATACAATTCGGTTTTGTACTCAACAATGTACAAAAGTAATATATTAGACCTTTCTAACTGAAACGTAATGCGTAAATGTAATACGTACTTCGGAAATAAATTGGGGGATTTCTTAAACAACACAACTACCAATTTCCAGTTCTGTTTTGGCTGGCGTTAATTTTGGCTACATTGATTGTGTCAAATAAAAACAACGCAAATATAAATCGCTGAAGTACACCGCCAATATGTTACCTAAAGAAATAACCGGTCTAAAATTCAAAGGGAGACCAGGCTGTACCATGATATGATTGTTACTAGATTGTTGAAAAGATTATATATATAGTTTTATCATTATTATTTTTTCTTTTACATGTAATACTGAAAATAAACAGAGTTATCAGAAGGAAACAGCAGAAACTGTTCGTTACTGTATAAGTATAATTTAAGTTCTGACCGAAAATATAAACTCATAATTAAATTGATACTAGTATGCAGTGGGACCCGTAATTTTACAAAGCGAAAATAATGCCTGGTGTCTTCGATATGCCAAGTCAATTTACTATTTGATAGAAAAGAGATATCTCCTAAAATATGGTAGATATCTCTTACATTCAGAGATATCTTTGCAAATTACGAGATATCTTTCTTCTGAAAAATATCTCTTTAAAAAGGAAAGATAACTCCTAAACTTTGAGAAATATCTCTGTAACTTTGAGAGATAATTCTCAAAAATAGAAAGATATATCTCAAATGATATTAAACCGATATCTCTGTAAGTAGAATAGCTATCTCTTAGAGTTAAGGCGATATCTTTCTGTGATACAAAGATATCTCTCAGTGTGAAAAAGAGATATCTATATTGAAATCAGAGAAATATATCTTACTTTTTAATGACAAAAGGTATATCTCTCTAACATATATAAAAGAGATATATTTAAAATTCAGAGATATCTCTGTATATTAAGACATCTCCCAATACTACAGAGATACCTCTCAACCGTACAGAGATATCTCACCTACATCAGAAATATCTCTAAAAAGAGATATCTGTTTGAAACACAGATATAGCTCTTAAACTTAGAGCGATATCTCTGTAACTGTATTAGACAAATAGTTATAGTCTTTAAGTTTTTGTTGCACTGAGTGGTTATACTGTAAGCATAAACTGACTGAGCGAAAATCACTACAAACATCAATTTCATGAAATTATAACACCCCCTCCCCCCCACACACACACACACTCGAGTCATATATAAATGTCTATAATTCTGGACCCGGTTTCGATCAATTAATTGTTAATAATAAACGACATTGTCTGTCTGTCTCTCTGTCTGTCTCTCTGTTATTAGCCTCCTTTTGACAAGTGTCAATTGTGGAAATTACGATCCGTAATTGCAAACATTTTTACAAGTGGTTGTTTTTATCATTGACATACAATCTCGAATTTGTTTATAATAAGGTGCGAATTTGATAATATTTGCCCATTTCTTAACCACTTAGTATTATTATATTCAGTTTATCGCTTTATTCAGTATAACAACACATCGTAAACAAAATTTATATTCTTACGGTCAGTTTACCATTGCAATTTTCCATAAATTAAATGCAGTACTTGTTTACAAAACTTTAAATGGTATAGCCCCATCATATATGACAGATCTACTAACATTTTCAAAAAATGAACATTACACGATGCGATCTACTTCAAAAAATGATTTAGTTTTACATACACTTCCGAGAACCAATTATTTCAAAGATTCATTCTCTTATTATAGCATGAAAAATTGGAATGAAATACCAAATAAAATCAGAAGTGCAAAGACGCTTACATCTTTTAAAGTTAACTGTAAATCCTATTTTTTAGATAAATCCCAGCAATAATTTTGCTTGCAGTATTTTAATGTTTACAATTTGTATATATGTGAAATAAATAGACAATTAAAACGCACTTACGAATTGAGTTGAGTGTCTGTCGGTGAATGTATGAATGAAATATAGGTTTCTTAATTATATTGTTAAAGTTAAATAGTTATTTAAACATATATATTATGCATGTATGTGATTGTGTAAATGTGATACGTCATTTGCCTTTTTTACAGATTTGTTTATAGAAGGCCGCATTGTAAATATGATGTTGTTATGAATTCCTGTAAAATATCATAATGACATTGTGTTACCTTCTGAAAATAAAGATATTATTATTATTATTATTATTATTATTATTATTATAGATCAAAGTACACGTATAAACAAACGTCAAAATACATTCTAAACAATGTATCAATGATTTATTTGTATTTCATAATCGTTAGAACGTGTCCTAAAAGTATAACTATTTGTTTATTCCATCATCTTGATGTCATTTGAATATTACATTTACATATATAATGTGGTGCATGCATGTAACTTGTCAGATTTTTTTGTCTGACTTTTTGTCTTGCAGTTAGACATACTTTGATCTTTTTATGCCTTTTCTTTCCGATATTGATATCATTATGTAACGTACACTATTCGTTGATGGCTTTTCAGATCAGTCTAAATTTTCATCAAATTTTAGTGTAAACATGTTAGTTGCATATTAAAATTCTGACTCTCCAAAAGACACATCTTTATCAAATCAGTAGGTATGTCAAGGGAAAATTATATGCATATTTTAAATTACTAAAAATTAACTTTAATCAGTTTGTAACATTTACGTTGTATTGTAATCACTCTGCATGTTATGTTATGTTTAAATTCTGAGCCTCTGATACATTATTATGCTACCCTCATTGTTTCATTTGTATATGAAATGAGAAAATAAACGAATTTTTACTTGACTTTGACTTTAGTCTTTTTACATTTTCCACGTAAATTAATAACATAGTATAGCCAGTTAGAGCTCCATGTGAGTCCCCATACACCTTATATATCTCTTAAAATATAAACACAATTTTAATTAGAATTTGCACCTTTCACTGAATCACCTCTACCAATAAATATGTATAAATATGAAAAATTGTCATTCACTTGTTAATTATTTTGCAATTTCATGCAATGTATAAATGCAATGTATAAATTTATGATTTGAAGCTAGAAAAAAACATGGGAGTCAATCCCATTCCGGACATCGAGTTAGCTTTTGTAAAAACACTGCTCGGATATGTACTGTAAACGTTGCCCAACTCTTGATTTAACTGCAAAGGACAGTTACCGGAGGCCCCCTATTATTTGATGAATTATAATATACAACTAACATGTTTACACTAATATTTGAGCAACTTACAGTTTTAAGAAAGAGGGCATATTTAACATCTTATAATCGCTTCCTTTTTTGTACACTGCCCATTTTGTTTGATTTTAATCTTGGCTTGTTCTAATATATCATCATAACAAATTATGTATATTTCAATGTGTACATGTAGGTCTATGTTTGTCTACTCACTTGAAAACATACATGCAACCCATAAGCACCTTGGATATATGCATAGTTTTATAACTCCCACGCAGTGAGCAAGAAACTGATATTTTACAAAGTCTCTATGGTTCTGAAGAATAAGTTTTAGTTAAAATGATCAATGGTAAATATCAAATGAGAAAACAAATACAAGCATAATTAATACCTATAGCATGGCCTCATATCAAACTGAAAAGGTGCAGTGATGCGCTGCGGAATGTACAGTTACATTAAAACATTTTGCTGAACATTGCTGTTCTGGACACCACACTTACCCATGTGTATTTAGCTTTATCTATGGTGCTAGATTTTGCATTAAATACAAAATGTATATACTGACACCAAAAAGAAACTGTGCACTCTTATATTGAGCGTAACTTTTTCGTTACTAAGTTTAAAAAGATAGATTTTACTATCATGAGTAACAAAATAATCTTCCATACATTGCACTAATTTACCAAATTTTAAGCACGTGATGTCCTCCAAACTGATCGAAGGCCTACAACTTTTGCACATGCTACCCGTGCAACGTGTATACAAGAACAGATTGTCACTGACCGAAATCGTTACTGGCTATGCAATAATTAAATCACAGTACATTTCTATTTTTTTTCCTGGGAGGGTTGGTTAGGTTGTATTAGAAGTTTCTACAAAGTTTTAATTAAATTAATTCTCTACTTTTAGAGATATTTAAGGTTTATGGGGTTTACAAGGACTTTAAACCTGCCTATACAGCAAACCGACATCCTTAATGGTTTACTCTGGTATCGTTCGGTATATAGACATGATCTCGGTGTCGTTTGAACTAGTGAACGTGACGATTTTAACATGATACATTACCTATACAACATTGGAAAGAAGTATTCTATTTTATATACTTGATTTAGTTATTTTTTAATAGTTATATAGATAACCCCATGTATAGCAGATAACATATTAGCCTTCCCCTATTGAATACAGAGTGATCTCCCTTAATGTCAGCACTTAAAATTGCGATGCTTATATCAAGCGACGATTTCATATGGCGGCGTTTTGAATTGGCGTATTTGATGTTGACCGCCAATATAGCATCAAAACTCATAGATCATAAGTCTCAACAATCAACACAACTGTAGTTATACGAACAACTCCAATCAATGTCACGGAAAAGTAGGTGACAGTCCACCACGTAATACAGTAAGTGGTGCCAAAACAGTAATTTCAGTTCTTGCTTGACCATCCCATCCTCACTTATGATTCGAATGAAGGGAGTTTTGAACATGAACTCAACTGACAAGAGCAAGTTTTGCAAACCTTGGATCATAAATAACTTCTGATCTATGGATATGTTTGAATTACCAGAACCATAGATAATTGGCTTGTCAAACATCAGTATCCTCAATCCTTCTATGTCTGAAAGAATATGCAGAGAGTACTGAATATTTATGTCAAACGCTATAATCTCGAAAGACTGTCTTTAAGGACTATGTACCCATGTGTACACAAACATCTTAGCAACAACTGTTATACAAAACAGCAGTACAAGATGACTTGTTTTACCTGCAATTTTCAAATTCTTCTTGTTCTTACCTAATTATAATAGTTCATATATTATGTAACGTATTAATACATACGGGTGTTTTACTGTAGCGAAAGCGCCTTTGGAACAAGGGAAGTAACCTGTTACCTTCAATCTACAGTTATTTTTACACAGTTGTTCAATTCAGAATTGAATTCAGTAGTATTACCGGTATATCATCTTTGGTAACCAGGGCTATTCATTACTCATTGAATATGACCGGATAGAAGCGGCAGGACTTAACCGTGAGTTCCGACGAAGTCGGTATAATTTTTATATGTTATTGAATATTTCAAAATGCTATGAGTTTACTGTGTAATTTTAAAGCAAATAAAATCACCACATCTGCCATTTACTTATATGATATACAGAGCATAAATTTATATGCATCATCCATATATTTGCGAAGGAAGGAAGTGCTGATTTATCCTTGGCATGTAACTAGGCGATATGCCCTAGCATCTTGCTCATTATATACATGCATAAATGGTTTGCAAAGTAGGACTTGTAAATTATGCGTTCATATTGGTAAAACCAAGGTGGCGATTTACTTCCTCGGATAAATTGCCATTTTAGGGTCACACCATAAGATGTTGGTCGTGACCATGACAGTTTTAGGACTAAGTATTTATTTTAGCCCCATACCTTGCGTGACCCTGTGCCTGCTCCGTGGCACCTTTATTTTGGCACCCGATAGTATTTGAAGGATAAATCGATTTTTTTCGATGATTGATCGGTGAGTGCCTGTCGAGTAACTGATCGATCAAAAGTCTCTGTAATCGATCAAAATTGCCTTTTTCATTGTACTTGTAAGTAATAGTAATGTATAATAAAAGAGCATTATATAAAGTCTTGTGAAACGTGGTTTACACTCAATTACATTATCCAATGCATTTCAAAAATACAATGCTACATTGTACCAACCATTTTATTTTCTTCTTTAAATTTTGATAAATAATCCAGTTGGTCAATAGAACTAATAGTCGGTTACGTATTTGTATTCGATTCCAACATTAGCATCCAGTAATCGAAATGTATACACAAGTTATTATTAGGGACTTTTCATAACGATATGGGAAACTTTGCAAAACTGTACGAGATACTTTACAGTACCATATTGAAGACTATGAAACTCCTAATTTCAGCAGTGGAGAAATGGTTTTACACTACCATACAGGAGAGTTTGCACTCCAATAAACAAGATTTTGCAATACGAAACGTTGCATCACAATATGGAACATTTGCACGACTATTTGTATTTTGGAGTCATTGCACTCCCTTGTGGGAGACTTTGTTCTACAATATTTGAGCCTTTATGCTACCGTATTATGTAGATTTGACTACCATACTTTGCATCCCAATACGGGATACTTTGCTTAACGAAGTGAGAGACATCTCACTACGATATTGAAGACTTTGCACAACGATGTGGGAGACTTTGCTCTAAGATATGAGATGTAAAGATATTTTGCACAACTTTATCCCTGGCTTTGCACTACGATACTTTGCATTGTAGTTGTTGGAGACTTTGAACTACTGATACCATACGGGAGACAGTGCACTGCCATACTTTGTGTCACAAAATGGGAGAGTTTGTGGTAAGATATTGAAGACTTCGCTATTAGCTAGAGATATAGCAATAACTCTATTCTTTAAGAAATGTAGGTAAAGCACGAAGATATTTTTTCTGTATTTGAAGTCAATCAGACGTATGTTTTCGATGCTTTATTATACATTTATAACATTGAAGGAAATACAGTCGACATTGTATTAAGCGACCACCCAAGGGACCTTCAAAATCCGGTCTCTTAATAGAGTTGTCTCTTAATAGAATTTGTGTTATTTCTCTAGACAGACAGTTTTGAACTTCTAATAAAATACATTTTTGTTGTATTTTGTTCCTCTATGACATCTTGTATTAAATAACAATTTTTATTTTTATTTTTCATGTACATGTACATATTTTTAGATAGCAAGTCGTCATCAATCATCATCATAGTCATCATTTCCAATTATGTCTTTAACGAGGTCAAATACAAACTTCTGCTTCAATTCAAACCGAAAGTAAACCCGAAAATGCGGGTGACTCTAATTTACTGACGAATATTTGAATCAAAATCAACATTAAACGTTAACATAAACTGTTCATTTGAAGTGCTATAAATGAAATTTCTATGAAAACTGAAGGATATTTTGCTTATTTATCTTCATATCACCTCAAATATTGTTCAAAAAAGATTGTGAAAATGGTGAACACTTTTACCTATTCATGCACGAAGAAAATGGTTGTTTGCTTGATTGTTCGGTCGTTACATTTAATTTGCCGTATTCAATTTATTTAGGTGCGAACAAACTCGCTAATTACCCTAGTGAAAAATATCTAAAGATGTTATTCGTAAATTATTTAAAAAACGGTCGCTTAATACATATATTTAGAGTAATTGGGACCAATTTTTACCGGCCGCTGGTCGCACAAAAAAAATGGACGCTTAATGGAATGATTTTATATAGTAAAAACGGTCGGGAGGGATTTCAAGTGGTCGTTGAATAGAAAAGTCGCTTAATGCAGGTGGTCGCATGTACAATGTCGACTGTATATCTGTCAAGGCTGAGCACTATTAACAACACATGCTCTATCTAAAACCCAATGGAATTTACATAAGAGTTATGTTACATAGTATGATTCAACTATTCCAATTGCTATAGCAATTTGTAATCTGATTCTAATATTCACTTTTCACATTCATATGTAATACAATGTGGCCAACCTAGGTGACAAATTTAGATTTCTGTTTGTATGTTACGTAAAATACCACTGTAAAATATATAAGTAGAAAGATAGAGGACATTGATGGATGTTCTTTTGGGCAATCGATGGACATAATGCAAATTTGCGAATAAGTGGGTTCTACATGTACTATGGGTTGTTTTTTTTTCCAAAGTAATTAATAAATTTCAAAAGTTAAATAAAATTCAGTTCTTAAAGACATGTAACAAGGCAGATAAAATATTGACCGAAATTTCGTATCGCTCAATTGTACTGTTTATAGGAAAACAACAAACTTAATTAAGGTGAATCTTTGCTTTAGTTTTATATTATCAATATCGTCATCAAACTAGATTATCTTACAGAACAAACACAACCTTACTATTAAACTAAGACTTTATTACCCGTTGTTTAACCTTGAAAAGAACACTCACTTAAATAAATGCATTTGCATTTAGTAATTAGATCTACTGCTACGGTATTTCTTTGTCATTTTTTTCAATTGAATCTTCTCTATTGTGAATATATTTTCGCTTTGTATATTCTGTCCTTTAATTGAAATGAAACAGACATTTCACTTTTTGTAATTAATTCTTATCTGATTTTGCCTTTGCGACCAGTGTATGTCAGGATCAGCATGATCTAAAGTGTACAATCAGAACATTTGGACACCCCTTTGGACAGTTGATAGTACTGTCCAAAATGAAAGACAGACAAGTCTATTTCAGAAAACTAGTGGGTAAATAGTTTAAGGTAGGACATTAGTAACAGCAGTTCAGATGATAATCAAAGTAAATAAGCAAATACGGAATTTGCGGTTATCTCTTTTCATATATGACCCGATGTAAGATTTCGGTGCGATTTCAACATCAATGCACCTGCTTAGGTGAATATAATTCAAGCTTAGACTTAAAAGTATCTGACGTAATAGTGAGCAATGCATTAATTGGTTATCAGCAATAGTGGTGCAATTTAAAATTCAATGCAATTCAAAGGGAATGTACATGCTAGTAAAGTGGGGAAAGTATTACTTCAGATAAATCTGGAAACAGCAGGTGTGAGTCATTATGTCTGAACATAATTCAAAAACGAGTATCAATGCAAATGGAGACATTATCGTTGAAATGGAAGACAGAAAAGACAAGCCGGCAATATGTGTAGATTCTGAAAATGAAGAAACGGAAACCGAAGAGATGGAAGACGATAGAAGTGCTGCTCCGATTGACAGAGGATGGGCATGGGTGGTTCTAGCAGGTATCATTTTACAGTGTCGCTAAATAATTTTTATTATTTAGAACGCTGTAATAGGTGTTATACATTATTTATTGTTTCGATATTAGATTTGTGTCTTTATTTCCATTATTTACAGTCTCAATGTAGATAATTAAGATTATTTCCATTGTTGACAGTGTCAACATACCTTTTTCGACAATTTCCATTATTTACAGTCTCAATGTAGATAGTTTTGATTATTTCCATTGTTGACAGTGTCAACATAGGTTTTTCGACAATTTCCATTATTTACAATATATGTCCAGTGTTGGCAGGGTTAGGAGCGGATCAGCGGTCTAGTAGTCAATGCACTGGACTTGTCATCAATGGATCGCAGGTTCGGTTCCCCGCTCCTCCTATCTAAAATGACTAATGGTATTTCGGATGAGACCTAAAATCGAAGTTCAATATATCGGGGCTGTATACCGGTCACGTTAAAGACTCCCCCGAATCATTAAACAACTCACCTTGGGGGGGGGGGGGCATATCTTATCCGGTATCAACCATGAAGCTCTAAAATACAACACAACAATAATACAGGGTCTCTCAAATACTTACAGTGTTTACCAACGTCTGTGAATCTGCTTTAACCAGTTGAGACTCAGAGATCGGGAAAATCCGTCGTATCTATTTCAGCTTGTGTGTTCGAGATTGTTGTTTATGGTGGAATCATGAGGTCGTTCGGAGTGTTCTTTCTGCAATATCAGATGAGATTCAACTCCAGCGCTTCCGAAACTTCTATCATGAATCTCATTCAAAACCTTGTACTCAGCACGTCTGGTAAGTCTTTCTGAAATATTTCATGATTTGCACTAAAAGTAAACATATTTGTAAGAAAAGCTTTCTGTGCTATTTTAGGCTATATAACAATTGAGCGTATATAGAGTTTTGCACTAAATATAAACAAAGGGTAAGTAATCCCTAAACGTTATCGAATACAGCGTAAAATAAGACATACTTTACATTTCTTGTAGGATATCTTGTTATAAACTACATTTCAAGTGAGATAGTATTCGTGTTTTTCTTTGCAGCCTTGTTTGTTATGACTATCGGACTTCAAAAGTTTAGTAGCCGGGTAGCAGTGTTTATTGGTGGCACTCTCACAGTCGCAGCATTCCTCACTACCGCCTTTGCATCACACATAGGAGTGTTTTACTTTGCTCAAGGTGTACTTGGAGGTATATACGGCGACTATCTTAAGCAGTAATTATAAATGTGTGTAGACGTGTCAGATGGATCTACTTTGACTTAAAATGCTACATTCAAGAATGAATTTGGCATTTCAAATCATGAAGACATTACCTAATGATATGTTTGTAAAACTGAACAGACCACGCCATAAGAACCAATGTAATGCAAACCTTTCGCTAGTGCAAAACAATCTTGTGAACCGCGGGAAAATGGATTTGAGAGTCGTCTGCTTTTCTGCCACAATTTGATTGGAAATTAGAAATTTCTGTGATCAGACGCGAGTAGCCAAGATGCGTCTTCTTCTTTTATCGTAGCGAGATTTTTGTCGAGTTTTAAAATTTAAAAAGTAATAGTATTTTCACGTTAAATCTTAAATGCTACGGGTCTATGTTAATGAAACTAATGTCGGCACAAAGCGTTTTAGATTTTATTTATTTGCACATTTGTTTCAGGAGTTGGACTGTCTTTTATACATCCACCAATGCTTGTAATTATCGGATCGTACTTCAGTAAACATCGTGGGCTTGCTAACAGCATATTTACAGGAGGCGGGTCTATAGGTGGTCTTATCTTTGCGCCGGTAGTAGTCAAGCTATTTGATGAATACCAGTATACAGGGACACTGCTGATCGTGTCTGGACTTCTCATGAATATTTGTGTTGCTGCCTTACTAATGAGACCGATAGAAAGTTATACGAAGAAAAAAGTCAAGTTGATAGATGACGCAACTCAAATCACCAAGGAAGACCAAAAATTTCTACTGAAAGATATGAATCACCATGGCAACGACAAAGCAAAACAACTGACGTTTAATGAAATTAAAGTTGACTCTGATGTATTCAAAACAAGGTCTAATTCACATGTTACCAAAAGACCTATTGACTTCACTCGTATGCAATCACATGATCCGCAAAGTATGCATTCAATGTCTCAAGGCTCGCCTTTGTTGCAACGTGTAAGAGCACATTCATTTGGCATTAGAAGACAAAGGACGATCTCTGGAGATAATAACAAATATGATAGCGAACATAATATACATCATAGCAAGAATGTTTTTAAAGGAGTAATTGAGGCTATATCTAGATCACAAGTAGCAATATATACCAGTGGCGAAGGAATATGCGGGTCATTCTTTGACGTGAATATGCCTTCCTCGAAACAATTATCTAAAGACAGTGTTAATATCAATGACGAAAAATCAAAAGATGAAGAGAACGTACCTCAAGGATGTTGCTTAAGTGTAAAAGCATGTATAGTTTCTGTTTTATGTACGGTGTTTGACTTAAGTTTACTACGCAACCCTGTTTTCATTACTTTCCTTCTGATGGCTTTTTCAATAATGTCAGGTGTCGCTCTATTTCCCATTTACATTCCGGCTCACGCAAAAGACATTGGTATTAGTAATGAAAAAATCGGTCTCTTAATAGCAATTATGTCTGTCATCGACTTAGTATCTAAGATTACGATGGGTGTGGTCGCTGATCGGAAGTGGATCGAAAGGTCATCCATACTGGTCATTGCAACAGCTGTCCTTGGTACAACAGCTCACTTGGTACGCTTCATAAACTCGTTTTCAACATTGGTAGTACTTGTAGTTATAGCAGGTATGTAAACGTGTCGAATTCGCTGTCAATTAATGATTAAACTGTAAATTACAATTACAGTTATGCATACATTACTTCTTCAATTTATATTCTTACGATAACATCACTTGCATTTATAATTATGATTATATTACGTATTAAATCCTTACAATTACAACATTACACTAACAGTTATGATAGCATTACCTATTGAATTATACACTTTCAATTACATAATTTACAATTACGATTTCAACACGGTAATATGCATGTAGTTAATTTATTACAATTACATTACTTACACTAACAATTATGGAAACATTATGTTTTTAATTAATACATGCACTTACACATATATGATTTTTGAATTTGATACAATTACACATGCATAACCATTTACTAGTTCAATGTAATAAAAACCTCTAAGATGGCTCTTTTAAAAGCTATACATGCATTCCGATATTGAAAATCATGATTACCTGAAGATATAACATTTGAAGTGTTCGATAATGTCTTAAACCTCTTAATCTTGGTAGTTCTCAAAACATCGATTCAAATTTTGATTCACTAATTACTTAATTGTTCATACATAAAATCAGGAAAGTAAACCATTTCACCGAAAGCTTGCCTACCGTATCTCAACTAAGCGTTACATTTATTAAACCGAGATGCAGAGTTTTTCCGCGCGTCAGTTATTAAATAGGAACAATCTATATATAACACATCTGTATATAGACGAATTCTCTCTATTTTTCACATTAACAGGTCTGTGTTGTGGACAATATTTGTCTATGTATGCTGTAATATTGATGGAAGTGATTGGGCCAGAGAAATTTAAGAGCTCGCTAGGATTTGGTACACTAGTCCACGGAACGTCCGTAGCCGTATTCTTCCCGATTGCAGGTATTATTATAATGTCAGACCAGATTTACTAGTAATAATTGTGCAAACGTCCGAGGTGTTTTCATATAGAAATTGTGTCATGCCTATTAAAGATTTTCATCTTTTACGATAAATATACAAAGAAATGCTAGTCATAAGCGACAGTCAGAAAGTGAATTTTAAAGGACTAAAAAGATGGTTTTAATAGACCTCATCTGTCAATAGTCTTTCATTTCAGGTCTTTTGCGTGACAAGACAGGGTCGTATGTAGCTTCGTTTCACCTGTTTGGTGGGCTTGCGTATCTGGCTGGTTTCCTTGCATTTATTATCCCAAAAGTAAATAAATGGAAGAAGAAAAGGGAAACAGACAATGTCAAAGATCATGATGACGAAACCTGAAAAGATTTGTATTTCAAAGGGTGTAGGATCCTACGATTGGTAAAGATCCATGTTTACTCATACGTTGGACTTTTCATTCGTTTTGGTGACGAAAATTGTTCGTTTTAACAACGAAAATTGGATTTCGACGACAAGGAGCGTGTAAAGCTGGAATTCTTTTTGCTTTAAAGACCGTGATTTAATCGACGTTTCGTTCGGCGAGGATATGCAGTGCATTAGCGATTTTGAACATTAACATTTTCTTTGGCTCGTATTTGGTATCAGTACTGTAAGAAAAATCCCCCTTCCATATTTACTCTAGAAAATAAAAGTTAAACTAAATGTTTTTTTCATAATAAGATTAATCAAAGAATTGTCTCTACTTATCGTTTTCAAAGTTTGCCGTTAAAAAATTCCCAATGCTAGATTTGCCGTTAATTAATTTCATGTTAGTATTTCTAACAAGCAATCGTCTTTTAGCTTACGTGTAACTTTATAAAGTGATATATCCAAGGTGCCCAACTTCAGTTCGTCTCTGACATCATTTTATACTGTTACGAAAGACACTTTATCTTACACATCTGTAAACACAAAGTGATGTTATTGGTGCATATAACTAAACATCCAGATGCTCCGATGACATTTTCAACATAAATAACATCCGCTTTTCTTGTCTACCAAAGAAAACTTGATCTTGAAAAGACCAGTACATCAAGCTTCACATTAAGACTTAATGTAAGCATTGTTATTGAGGAAACATCTATGAAAATATGTAAGTCAAGCATTCAATGTCATAAAGGAAGCCATTGCCATTATCCATTCAGTAACCCAAATCAAGCACTCAGGGTCATGAAGGAAGTCCCTGCAATTATACCACCTAAGTTACTCCAATCAAGCAATCACTGTCATAACAAGAGTCACTGTCATTATACCACTTAGTGACTCCGATCAAACAATAAAGGTCATGATGGAAGTCCCTGCCATTATACCACTTAGTGACTCCGATCAAACAATAAAGGTCATGATGGAAGTCCCTGCCATTATTCCACTTAGTGACTCCGATAAAACAATAAAGGTCATGATGGAAGTCCCTGCCATTATACCACTTAGTGACTCTGATCAAACAATAAAGGTTATGATGGAAGTCCCTGTCATTATACCACTTAGTAACTCTGATCAAACAATAAAGGTCATGATGGAAGTCCCTGTCATTATACCACTTAGTAACTCTGATCAAACAATAAAGGTCATGATGGAAGTCCCTGCCATTATACCACTTAGTGACTCCGATCAAACAATCAAGGTCATAATGGAAGTCCCTGTCATTATACCACTTAGTGACTCCGATCAAACAATCAAGGTCATGATGGAAGTCATGTTCCATTATACCACTGCCCCCCCAAAAAAAAAAAGGGGATGAGGGAAGTGCCATTATACCACTTAGTAACTCCGATCAAACAATCAAGGTCATGAAGGAAGTCACTGCCATTATACCACTTAGTACCGATAAACAATAAGGATGATGGAAGTCCAGTGCATTATACACTCAGGGTCAAACAATAAAGGTCATGATGGAAGTCCCTGTCATTATACCACTTAGTGACTCTGATCAAACAATAAATGTCATGATGGAAGTCCCTGTCATTATACCACTTAGTGACTCTGATCAAACAATAAAGGTCATGATGGAAGTCCCTGTCATTATACCACTTAGTGACTCTGAACAAACAATAAAGGTCATGATGGAAGTCCCTGTCATTACACCACTTAGTGACTCTGATCAAACAATAAAGGTCATGATGGAAGTCCCTGTCATTATACCACTTAGTGACTCAAAAAGGATGGAAGCCTAGGAGGGAGAGTGTATTATAAAGTGACTCTGATCAAACAATAAAGGTCATGATGGAAGTCCCTGCCATTATACCACTTAGTGACTCCGATCAAACAATAAAGGTCATGATGGAAGTCCCTGTCATTATACCACTTAGTGACTCCGATCAAACAATAAAGGTCATGATGGAAGTCCCTGTCATTATACCACTTAGTGACTCCGATCAAACAATCAAGGCCATGATGGAAGTCATTGCAATTATACTACTAGAAACTCCGATCAAACAATAAAGGTCATGATGGAAGTCATTGCCATTATACCACTGAGTAACTCCGATCAAACAATCAAGGTCATGAAGGAAGTCACTGCCCTTATACCATTTAGTAACTCCGATCAAACAATCATGATCATGAAGGAAGTCACTGCCATTATACCACTTAGTATCTCAAATCAAACAATCAAGGTCATGAAGGAAGTCACTGCCATTATACCACTTAGTAACTCCGATCAAACAATCAAGGTCATGAAGGAAGTCACTGCCATTATACCATTTAGTAACTCCGATCAAACTATCAAGGTCATGAAGTAAGTCACTGCCATTATATCACTTAGTAACTCCGATTAAACAATCGAGATCATGAAGGAAGTCACTGCCATTATACCACTTAGTAACTCCGATCAAACAATCAAGGGCATGAAGGAAGTCACTGCCATTATACCACTTAGTAACTCCGATCAAACAATCAAGGTCATGAAGGAAGTCACTGCCATTATATCACTTAGTAACTCCGATCAAACAATCAAGATCATGAAGGAAGTCACTGCCATTATACCACTTGGTATCTCAAATCAAACAATCAAGGTCATGAAGGAAGTCACTGCCATTATATCACTAAGTAACTCCGATCAAACAATCAAGATCATGAAGGAAGTCACTGCCATTATACCACTTATTATCTCAAATCAAACAATAAAGGTCATGAAGGAAGTCACTGCCATTATACCACTTAGTAACTCCGATCAAACAATCAAGATCATGAAGGAAGTCACTGCCATTATACCACTTAGTATCTCAAATCAAACAATCAAGGTCATAAAAAATGTCACTGCCATTATACCACTTAGTTACTCCAATCAAACAATCAAGGTCATGAAGAATGCATCTGCCATTATACCACTCACCTACTCCAATCAAACAATCAATGTCATGAAGCATTTATCTGCCATGATACCAATTACTTACTCCAATCAAGGTCATGAAGGAAGTCACTGCTATTATATCAATTACTTACTTCAATCAAACAATCAATGTCATAAAGCATGTTTCTGCCACGATACCAATTACTTACTCAAATCAAACAATCAAGTTCATGAAGAATGTATCTGCCATGATACCAATTACTTACTCCAATCAAACAATCAAGGTCATTAAAAATGCATCTGCCATTATACCACTTAGTTATTTCAATCAAGCATTCAAGGTCATAAAGCATGTTTCTGCCACGATACCAATTACTTACTCAAATCAAACAATCAAGTTCATGAAGAATGTATCTGCCATTATACCACTTAGTTATTTCAATCAAGCATTCAAGGTCATGAAGGAAGTCACTGCTATTATACCAATTACTTATTCTTATCAAACAATCAAGTTCATGAAGAATGTATCTGCCATTATACCACTTAGTTATTTCAATCAAGCATTCAAGGTCATGAAGGAAGTCACTGCTATTATACCAATTACTTATTCTTATCAAACAATCAATGTCATGAAGGAAGTATCTGTCATTTTACAACTTCGTTACACCAATAAAGCAATCAAGGTCTTGTAGGAATTTACTGTCATTTAACAACTAAGTCACTGCAATCAAGCAATCAATCTCATGAAGGAAGTCACTGGTAATATACAAATTACTAACTCCAATTAAGCAATCAATGTCATGAAAGAAGTCACTGCTATTATACCAATTACTTACTCCAATCAAACAATCAATGTCATGAAGGAAGTATCTGTCATTATACAACTTCGTTACTACAATCAAACAATCAAGGTCATGAAGGAAGTATCTGCCATTATACCAGTTACTTTCTCCAATCAAACAATCAATGTCATAAAGGAAGTCACTGCTATTATACCAATCACTTACTCCAATCAAACAATCAAGGTCATGAAGGAAGTATCTGTCATTATACAACTTCGTTACTACAATCAAACAATCAAGGTCATGAAGAATGTATCTGCCATTATACCACTTAGTTACTCCAATCAAACAATCAATGTCATGAAGAATGTATCTGCCATGATACGACTTAAAAATCGAAGTCATAAAGGAAGTATCTTAAACAACTTCGTTACATCAATCAAGCAATCAAGGTCATGAAAGAAGTCACTACGATTATACCACTAAGTGACTCCAATCAAACAATCAAAGTCACGAAGGAATTTACTGCCATTTAACCACTAAGTAACTGCAATCAAACAATCAATGTCATGAAGGAAGTATCTGCCATCATGCCACTTAGTAATTTCAATCAAGCACAAAAAGGATGTCACTGCCATTATACAACTTCGTTTGTCCAATGAAACAGTCAAGGTCATGAAGGAAGTCACTGCCATTGCAACACTTAGTTACTCCAATAAAAAAATCAAGTTTGTGAAGAAGTCACTGCAATTACACAACTTCGTTACTTCAATCAAGCAGTCAATGTCATGAAGGAAGTATCTGTCATTATACAACTTACTTACTCTAATCAAGCACATGAAGGAAGTCACTGCCATTATACCATTTCATTACTCCAATTAAACAATCAAGGTCATGTAGGAAGTCACTGCCGTTTTACCACTTAGATATTCCAATCAAGCAGTCTAGGTCATAAAAGAAGTACCTGCCATTTTACCACCTAAGTTACCTCTCGTCATGCAATCAAGGTCATAAAAGAAGTCACTGCCATTATACCACTTCGTTTGTCCAATGAAACAATCAAGGTCATAAAGGAAGTAACTGCCATTATACCAATTAGATATTCAAATCAAGCAATCAAGGTCATAAAGGATGTAACTGCCATTATACCGACTTAGTTACTCCAAAATAAGATAAAGTTGGTTCTCATGTGTTCTGTTTCGAAATAATTAGTTAATCACAATATTGAAATGAAGTTCTTAAAGGGATATAAAACGGTAGATAAAATTGTGATCGAAATAACGTATCACTCTATCGTGCTCTTAATATGAAAACGATAAATTAAAGGTAAACTTTGTTTTAGTTTTATATTATCAATCTCGTCATAAAATTAGTTTATCTTACAGAAAAAACACAACCTAAATTTTAAACCTTGCAGTGTAAGGGTTTAAAGTGTGGGCACACCTTTGAACAAGTAATGGTTATGTCCAAATTGAAAGATAGTCAAGTCTATTTTTATAAAATTAGCGGGTTATAAGAGCACTAAAGACGATAATGTAAGTAAATAAGCAAATTTGCTGTTATCTTTTTTCATACATGGCCCTATCTAAAATTTCGGTACGATTTTCAACATAAATGCACTTGCTAAGGTGATTGAAATTCAAATGTGTTACCTACGAGGACAAAATTATATGACGTAACATTAACGATGCATAAATCAGTTTAACTGGTTATCTGTTATAAGATACGCCTTAAAATTCAACGCTTAAAAAGGAATGTACATGCAAGTAAAATGGGGAAATTATTAATTCAAATAAAAATGGAAACTGGAAACTTGGTGTAAGTCATTATGTCTGAACATAATTCAAAAACAAGTATCAATGCAAATGGAGACAGTACCGTTGATGTGGAAGACGGAAAAGACAAGTCGGCAGAAGATGAAGATGCTGAAAGAGTAGAAAGGGAAGCCAATAGCACGGAAGAAGATTGTAGTGCCGCTCCGATTGACAGAGGATGGGCATGGGTGGTTCTAGGAGGTATCATTTTACAGTGTTACTAAAGAGTTTCCATTATTACAACATCAGTATAGGAGTTTATATAATTCAAAGTTTCAATATAGGATTTGTGCCTTTGTTTCCGTTGTTTACAGTGTCAACATAGGTATTTTCAAACTTTCCATTATTTACAGTGTCAGAGTAGTGTCTTTCCTTATTTCTAGTATTAACTATGTCAGTATAGGGTTAGGAGTGGATCAGTGGGCTGGACTGGTAATCCATGGATCGCCCTGCTCCTTCACTCTAACATAACTAATGGTCATTCGGATGAGACCTGAAACCGAAGTCTGATATATCGGTTCTGTACACCGGGCATGTTAAAGAACCAGGGGCCGGGGATGTCTGAAACGGGACGCGTTCTGTATATTCCGATATCCCCCTCTTTCGAGGGCGTTGGTTATATGGATTATCCGGCAACAACGATAAAACTCTAACTTACAAGCATACCACAATAATAAGGGTTTCCATTACAGTGTATATCAAAGTGTGTGAATCTTCTTTAACCTGTTGAGATTCAGACTACGAGGAAATCCAACGTATCTATTTCAGCATGTGTGTTCGAGAATTTTGTATACGGTGGAATCATGAAGTCGTTCGGTGTGTTCTTTCTACAATATCAGCTGAGATTCAACTCTAGCGCTTCCGAAACTGCTATCATGAGTCTTATTCAAAACCTTGTACTCAGTACGACTGGTAAGCCTTACTGAAATATTTAATGATTTGTAGTAAAAGTGAACCTTATTTGACAACAATTAGCGACTGCGCTTGTTAGAAAAGCTATTTAAGGTATTCTGGCTACACTACGATTGAGTGAATATAAAGTTTTGCACTTAGTATAAACAAGAAGAAACTTATCCCTAAACGCCATCGAATATAGCGTAAAATAAAAGATACTTTACATTTCTTGTAGGAATGTTTTAAACTACATTTAAAGTGTGATAGTATTCGTGCTTCTCTTTGCAGCCTTGTTTGTTATGACTATTGGACTTCAAAAGTTTAGTAGCCGGGTAGCAGTGTTTATTGGTGGCACCGTCACAGTCGCAGCATACCTCATAACGGCCTTTACATCAGACATACGAGTGTTTTACTTTGCTCAAGGTGTACTTGGAGGTAACTTTGACAACTTTCTTTAGCAGTAACTTTAATATCATCAAATGATCGGTATTATTTTCTTACATGTAGTCTGTAGAGAACCTTGACAGTCATCTGCTTCGCTGCAAAAGTTCGCTTTCTGCACAATTCAGACAATCTGTATCAATTTACTTTTAAATTATAAATATTTATTTATCCATATGTGCCATGTACTCTTTCGGTGGCGAAATATTGGTCGTTTTAAAATGTATAAAGAAATATATATTTTTCACATTAAATGCTTACTTAATATGGTTTATTGTTAAAGGGGGTCAGTTACTTTTAAGCAACATTTTATGACAATTTTTGCTTTTTGTATATTCTGTTAGAAATTTATTTAATGAACAAAAAGACCCATTACATAGAGTTAGATCCCTATCAGAAATCTACATTTTATTAACTTTTATAAAATTGTGTTATTACTCCCATTTTAAATGAAAGTATTTAAAACGTTGAGAATTTCTTTTTTATTTCAATATGATTTCTACTTTTACATTTTAATTGGATAGATATAGAACTATTTTTACATTCTGAACCATAATGTAAGTTTTAAAACTACTTGTAGCTTCTGAATTCATATTTCCAATCTATCTTAGGTGCGCACCCAAGATAGTAAAGGGAGGTAATAATCATTTTTCAAACTTGAATTTCTAATGAATTCCATCTAAATATATAATTCTTAATGCAAATATTTAACAAATATAATACAATAGGTCTTATATTTATATCTTTTCTTAGGCAAAGTATGTGTATCAAATTTTTACTTATGATAAAATAACTCTTTATTGGTTGGGTAACCAGGATAGGGAAATCAAATTTTAAAAATACCTCCAGTGAAAATCTTACTTGAATTAAGCGCTCAGTGAACATAAATGAGTGTAAATGAACAAATGTTAAAGTTTCAAACAAATCTGTTTCATGGCCATAATCTGATTATATACCTTTAAATGGAACTAAAAACGACATGTACAAACACAAATGCAAAGTTTATTTACTCTCGGTATGTTACATTTAATATATATAAACATAAGCTGTACATAGCGTTTGGCCGACTTAATAACAACAATAAATAACAGTTCATACTATTTCACATATTATCACAAATTATCACATTACCTACATTAATTAAAATCTTAGAAATAACTTGTATTTTATCACATTATTATTATAGTATATTACATTGTCACATTTCATTGTTATGCTAAATGTTTGGATGATTGATTTAATGATTAAATTAAATGACGTCACACATCATGGCATATGATAAACCAGGATTAATTATATTAAAGATACGATCCCTGGATAAACTAAGATCGGCAATGCACATTATTTAAAATTAAGTTTTAAAATTGTGTGAAAGTTGCTGATCCTGACCAATAGTCTAAAAGCTGCCATAAAAAATACGTTATAGAAAAAACTAAAAAGCAAATTAAACACAAAAGTGCGACCGATAAGAAATTACTAAAATCATTTATCACTCCAAATTAGATTTGGAGGGAACTGATCTTCAACTTTCACACATACTTAGTAGCCGATTCCAGTAGAGAGGACTCTGTCAATACAGGCAAATAAATACACATAAGAAAACTTAAGCGCAATGCAAATACACAAAGTCCTGAAAAAATGCTGCAAATTAAACATGTAGCGTTTAAGATTGTTTAGGGTTTACTTATTTTGATACTTGTTTCAGGTGCTGGATTGGCTTTTATACATCCACCAATGCTCGCAATTATCGGAGTGTATTTCAATAAACATCGTGGGTTTGCTAACAGCATATTTTCAGCAGGCATGTCTACAGGTGGTCTTGTCTTTGCGCCGGTAGTAGTCAAGTTATTTGATGAATACCAGTATACAGGGACACTACTGATTGTGTCTGGACTTCTCATGAATAATTGGGTCGCTGCCCTACTAATGAGACCGATAGAAAGTTATACGAAGAAAAAAGTCAAGTTGATAGATGACGCAACTGCAACCACCAAGGAAGACCAGCTTCTACTGAAAGATATCAATCACCATAATGACGAAACAAAACAACTGACGTTTAATGAAATTAAAGTTGAATCTGATGTATTCAAAACAGGGTCTTATTCAAATGTTACCAAAAGACCTGTTGACTTCACTCGTATGCAGTCGCATGATCCGCAAAGTATGCATACAATGTCTCAAGGCTCGCCTTTGTTGCAACGTGTAAGGGCACATTCATTTGGCATTACAAGACAAAGGACGATCTCTGAAGATAATAATAAATATGATAGCGAGATAAATATACATCATAGCAAGGGTGTTCTTAAAGGGGCAACTGAGGCTATATCTAGATCACAGGTAGCAATATATACCAGCGGCGAAGGAATATGCGGGTCATTCTTTGACGTGAATATTCCTTCCTCGAAACAATTATCTAAAGACAGTGGTGTAATTAATGTCGCAAAATCAAAAGATGAAGAGGATGTACCACAAGGATGTTACTCGAGTGTGAAATCATGTATATTTTCTGTTCTATATACGGTGTTTGACTTAAATTTACTACGCAACCCTGTTTTCATTACTTTCCTTCTAATGGGTTTTTCAATGGTTTCAGGTGCCGCTCTGTTACCTGTTCTCATTCCGACTCACGCAAAAGATATTGGTATCAGTAATGAAAAGATCGGTCTCTTAATCTCTCTTTTGGCTGTGATTGATTTAGTTTCTAAGATTTCAATGGGTGTGGTCGCTGACCGGAAGTGGATCGAAAGGTCAACAATACTGGTCATTGTAACAGCTGTCCTTGGTACAACAGCTCACTTGGTACGCTTCATAAATTCGTTTTCCACCATGATAGTGCTTGTAGTGATAGCAGGTATGTATATGTGTCAGATTCGCTTTCAATTAATGATTAAATTGTCGATCAAATCAAATCAAATCAATGCAGAGATACAGAGTTCTTCAGCTCGTCACAGATATTCAATAGAAATAATCTATACACTTTTACCTGTATATATACGATTTATATCTATTTTTCTCATGTACAGGTGTGTGTTGTGGACAATATTTGTCAATGTATGCTGTGCTATTGATGGAAGTGATTGGGCCAGAGAAATTTAAGAGCTCGCTAGGATTTGGTACACTAGTCCACGGGACGTCCATTGCCGTATTTTTCCCGATTGCAGGTAATATTTCAATGTCGGACCAAACTAGTAATGATTTTGCAACCTGTTTCGAGGTGTTTTCATACACTAATTATGTCATGTCTTTATAGACCTTTTTTATTTTCTATAATAGATGGATATACAAATGGGCTAGTCAATAGCGATAGTCTTCATTCTTAGCAGCATGTCACAGGTTATCATTCTTTTAAATGATTTGAGTACAAGACCCGATATTTATTCGCCATCTAGAAAATTGCAATACGCATCAACGAATACGTAAAGGCCATCATATCAGACTTGATTGTCAATTTAAAAAAATACTTTGTTCTTTTTATATATCACATAATTTGATTGATTGCAGTAGTGTGTGATATAGCTATGCAACGGATGCCTTTACCTTTTATTTTGGAAAGCAGAAAAGACGGAAAAGTGATTAGTTAAATTTATGTAGTATTAGGAGCGTGATGTTGTGTCATATAATATTTATATGTCCGCTAAGTCTCTCATATAAAAATGGTTGTGTTATTCTTATACTAAGAAAGTGAATTTTATGGAATAAAAAGATTATTTTAATAGATCTCCTCAGTCAATGGTCTTTCATTGCAGGTCTTTTGCGTGACAAGACAGGCTCGTATGTAGCTTCGTTTCACCTGCTTGGTGGACTTGTGTATCTGGCTGGTTTCCTTGCCATTATTATCCCAAAAGTGAATAAAAGGCAGAAGAAAAGGGAGGCAGAGAAGATTAAAGATCATGGCGACGAAACTTGAAATCATTTTCAAATTGTATTGTCAAAGGATGTTGGATTCTACGATTATTAAAATCCATGTATCTTCGTTCGTTTTGGCCACGAAAAGTGTTCGTTTTAACATCGAAATTGGATTTCGACGACAAGGAGCGTGTAAAGATGGAAATGAGTTGGCTCCTGGTATTTTGCTTTGAATCTGCGTGAACTAATAGACATTTTGTTTGGCGAAAACATGCAATGTATTGACGATATTTATCATTAACATTTTCTTTGACTCGTTGTTTTTATATCAAATCTGTAAGAAAATTACCCTTCCATATTTACTCAAGAAAATAAAAAGAAAAACTATAATGAAGTACTTTCATAATAATATAAATCAAACAATTCACTCTACCTATTCTTTTCATTTCGTGTAGGCAGTTCTCTTTTAAGTTGAATATAACTTTATGAAGTGATATATATAAAGGGCTTAACTTCAGTTCGTCTCTGAAATTATTAAGGTAATATTTATTAAGATAAATGACAAGAAAGACAATTTCATTTTTAATATAGTCCATCATTTACATTTGATTATTTGAATTGTTTCTCGTCCTAGATCATACGGAATGTATATACATGTATTACAACTTACTGTTTCTGTTAGGCTTGTTCAGAGTAAGAAGATTTCGATGCAAGAAACCTTAACATCACAAAGACGTTTTCATAACAAGTTTTTCCCTGCCATAGATTGCGCCAAAGCTTTTAACATTTATCAAATTTTACAACAGATCCTGAACAAATACAATATTAACTTAAAACTTGTCTAATGTTAGATAGTGCGAAACATCACTTCTATTACTATTGGCAATAAGATAAAGAACCATGACAATGTTTATCAAAAACAATAAACCAAGGTTATAATACCAACATCCTTAAACACACCACATGTTTGGTACAGTGTAGTTTACGCCTTCACAGTCAGTTATTACACTCTCCTGTTTGATGACGCGATGTTAAGGACTCATAATGTTCTTTTTCTACATCCTTCCCATACTACATGAGACGGAGGGGTGAAGAATGTTGGCCCCTTGCAGCTTAGACGTGCTCTTAAATGTCAAGCTCTTGTTGCTCTGACTGCAGAAAAGCTATCGAGTCCATTGATAAATAGTTGCCCTTGTCTGTGTTAAGTTCTGTTTAGTTTCAGTTCTACTTCCAGATGTGTTGCTAATAATTGAACTTAACTCAGCGGGGTTGTGTTTTATTTACACAAGTTTCTCTTAGATTGATTCCTGGATTAATCGACCGTTCCAATGCGGTAACCTCGGATTCATTATTTCACTATTACATATATATGAGTGTGTGTGTTCTGTCCTTTTGTATTGTGTATACATTATGCAAGGAATTATATTTTCGTTTGCATCTGGCAAAAGCGTTGCCTTTATAAACTAAATAGAAGTTAATATTTATGCCGCACAGTGTATCATCTCATAGTTAATTAATTCGTTCTTCTATGTGCAAGTGTCGTTCTTCTGCAAGTGTCGTTCTTCTGCGTGCAAGTCTTTTTCTTCTGTGTGCAAGTTTAGTTCTTCTGCAAGTCTCGTTCTTCTGCGTGCAAGTCTTCTTCTTCTGCGTGCCGTGTTTGATGGTGTTAAGGGATTACTTTATTTATTGATTTTATATGTTTGTGTTTTTAACACTAATTAAGTAGTTCATAAGTTAACATGTACGACAAACGCCAGAGACGTCGCTGTACATGCAAACTTGACAGGCTAAATAGTAGACAAAGTATAACACGTATAAACTATACGGTAAACCAACAACTTTATAGGATGACAAATGTGAAAATAAAGCAAAACTTTCCATATAGCCATTATAAAATAATAACAGAAGCAATGAAAACCTCACAGAACACATTGCGAACAAAATATCGGGAACAAGAGCATCTGTTACACCGCTGGGTGCTCCCCGAAGTATGTCTTTGCGAACAAACAACAAACATGGTTCTGTTCTTGCTCATGAAAACTTAAGAAGTTTCAATTCATTTGCATGAAAATTGTAATTGTAGACAAGCAAGGTAGAAACAGGCAGGTATTTCAATCATAAGCCCAGATAAAGTTATGGTTCTTAAACCCTGCACTTCCTTCCAATATCCCCTTGCATGTTGTTAAATATCAAGTAAATTCCTTGAACGGTTTTCGATCCGCATGTTCCTTTCGCATGATAAAGGAAGATAATTTAAAGGAAGTGGCTAGGTAGCCGGATCCGGCTACGCCGGATCTATATCATCGTACGTTATTTTCATGATTTAATCATAGGCTTATTTCTCTTGTGTTTTCAACTACATTCTCGTATGATATTCATTTATTCATATTCAGAAGTGGATAAATCTATGAGAAAATGATTATTGTCTAACAAATTCATAAAAAAATGAAAATTTAACTGAGAGATGAAACAAGTGCACCGCGGGCGGCACGAAGCTGTGTGAAGTCACACACTGGAATGTCACGGGATTCAAGCGGTCAAATCGACGTTTTAAGAAAGTTTAACAAAGTATGTATTTGAGAGATTTTTTCGCAAAAACTTGCAAACACATGATTCGAAATTAATCTGATATTAATGAAAACTGTCTAGTATTCAAAAATGAGCCATCATAACTTCGTATACAATATAGTCATACTACCGAGCAACTGCCTAATTCAAAATGAGGCAATGTAGAATTAAGGTTATTTCATACTAAATATCTTCTATCACATAGTGTTAATATCAAGTTCATTTTTTTCTTTGGAATTAATATGTTTCAAACAAGCATAATTTTAAATGATAAATGGAAGATCATTCGAAGATTTGGTTAGCTTGAATTATAAATGGTTCTTGGTAACCGCCATCCCCTTTTTCGGCACTTGTTGCTGTGTGAAATATCAACTCAACCCGACCTTCAATAGCGACAGACCTCTATCAACGTGTGAAGTATGAACTACTGCAACTCCCGTCAATACTTTTTTACGAGTTATACTACAACGTCGTACGGTATAGTACGACATATGACGGCAATTAGCACAAACATTTCCTGTGACCTTCACCGAAGCGTGACATTTCCGGTTTAGATATTTAGATTTTGTAAATATAACGTTATTTTGTATTCCAGTGTAAACAATGCATGTTTTGTAATTAAATAATAAGATTTTTCAAGGGTATTTAAGCAGGTTGTTGCACCTTAGCCATTCTCCTCCCCGTTCTCTCTTCTATTTTTGCCCTTTCAGTCCTGTTGGCTTCTAGGGTGGTGGAACCTATGCTGGTGGTATCCCTATGCTGGTGGTATCTCCGAAAAACGGCTATTTACAGAAAAACAGATGAAGAAATATTTTTCAGGGTATATTCATCATTGACAGTTGATGAAATGCTTTATCAGCAAACGTAGTGATAGCTGCGCGTGCAGCTCTGTGACGTCACAACAGCCGATACAGTTATGGAACTAATTAAAATGGATAATAATAGTAACACACACTGCTGTGTGTAACAATTTGTTTATGTACTTGACCTATACTAGTATGTTAGGCTAGTCGTCCTGTTATCAATTTCTTTGTATATTAGTTGATCTTGATGAATGTAAGAGCAGTAGTAAAGCAAAAAAATATGTGTTATGTATTATATACCTTTACTTTTCCTATGCCATTTGTATGTTAACCTCATAAAATGATTTCCATCTCGTGTAGAAGTAGTCTGGGGGTTTAGTCTCGAACCCAAAATTAGCGATTTTCGCGGATTTAGGATCCCGTTACAATATTACTAGGCAATAAAATGGATAATAATAGTAACACACACTGCTGTGTGTAACAATTTGTTTATGTACTTGTACAACATTAGTTTTGACCAATTTGAAATGGAATTGTGTTGTAAAGTTTTGTTGCATACTAAGAGAGATAACTCTTATGAGACTCGCAATTATTGAAATATTGAAGTTCGCTCCAATACACATTTTTTCCTGATGATACAAAAATAGGTTCAAATACTTAAGGATGCCGAAGTCAGCAAGTAACTGACATCTTCATTTACAGGGCGATAATATCGGCAACATTCATAATATGCAGTGCATCTCCTGCAGGAATTGATAATTGTTTAAGCACGTTTACTAGACTGTAAACATGGAGCACTTTTAAACATATTCAAATCTAATTATCCAATTCCCTCAGTTACATGTATAAGGCTGAATACCACGTGCATTTGTTCAGGGAATCAAACAGACAACATCAAAGTTTTTTATAACAAATTTGTGTGAAAAACAAAGTCGTATGTTAAACTTGGCATCTTTGAATAATTAGAACTGATATTATTAGTTATTACTAAGTGCTAACAAACCTCAATTAAAACCATTTCTAACAAATCAAACGGTTTTAATTACCATGCTAATTGAAACACCCTTTTGAAAGTCTTTGACAGACTGGCATATTATTTTGTCTTTATACATTGACTAAGAAAAACCTCGCAATCTGAACACTCGCCGTAAGAACTGGTACTATTTTTAACACCGCTTACCGGTTTTGAGGTACTTATTCAGTTCATAGCCTTTTAAATAAGTTCCAAGATGCAAACAAAATTCAAACTTTCATAAACAGAAGCAGTTGAATCTATTTTCTTTTTACCATGAAAAAATGCGATAGTACCATAAGAGTTATCTCTCTTAGTATACAACCAAACTTTACAACACAATTCCATTTAAATTCTGTCACAACTACTGTTGTAAATGAAAAAAAAATGTTACACGCACAGTATTATGTGTTTGTTTTATTATCCATTTTATTGTGTAGTAATATTGTACCGGTATCATAAATTCGCGAAAATCACTAATTTTAGGTCCGAGACTAAACCCCACCGCTAGACTACTACACGAGATGGAAATCATTTTATGAAGTAAACAAACAAATGTCATAGGAAAGGTTAAGGTATATGATATATAACACATATATTTTTGCTTTACTACTGCTCTTACATTCATTAAGATGAACTCATATACAAAGAAATTGATTACCGGACGACTAGCCTAGCGTACTAGTATAGACTGCTCATCCGGTTACTGGACTAGCAGCTACTTCCTACAATTGTACTAGATCCATTTCGCCAGAAAAATTCCTAAATATAGACATCAAAATCACCCAGTTAAAGTTTGCATTTTTGATAAAACCTATTTTTTATGCATAAAAATATATATTCTATGGAAACTTATCTCTTGTTAGTTGATATTTAGGCTCTAAAAACTGTTTCCCACCTGTTGGTTGTCAAATATCACATACCGCCAACATTGGTTCCCTTTGTGGTGAAATTTCAAGTTTTGACATATGTTGTGTCAATAGCTCCCAGAATGACATAGTCACGTGATGACGCACATCAACATCTTGTTTCAATTTAGCAGGGATAACATTATGTTTTCGCTGAGGCAGATTAAAATGGTTAGGATTTCCTGCTTTCTGAACAACTGATATACATTCAAAATACCTCCAGCATAGGTTCCCCCACTATATTTCATCACTCGGGTCATCTCGTACCTACATCAACTCTTAGCTGTTTTATATATAGAATAAACATAGAACCTTTTTTAGTTGTGGAAATTCCTTGTTTTCAATAAGACAGTTAATAATAAACAAAAGACAACAAACTTTAATAATGAAAACCTTTTTTTATTTGCTTAATTTTCATGAGAAAAAGTTTCGTCATAATAGTCAGTAATGACGGTTAGCCATTAACAAAGATGATGATGATGATGATGAAATTGTCAGAAAGACTATTTTTGTAATATCATTGAAAAAATACTGTACTGTTTGATACAAAAAGCTTAGTAATGAATGTTTTTGGTACAAATATTTAAAGTATTTTCTGCCAGTAAGACATCTCTCTGGGTAGTCTCACTATTTCCACTTCAAAGGCAAATCGATTTTAGAGGTTCAAATTTTACACTTGTCAGCAGTCTACGTCTCACTTTGATGTGCAAATAGCTGGGAACACATCCCCAACGAAATTCTGTTGGGCACTTATAAACGCAATAAAATCCAATATTTAAATGTATTTATGATTTAACATGATAGGATTAAGTTAAAAAAATGACGCTTACACCATTCTAAGTTACATTCTACAGTAACACAACTGCATCAATAGGTGAAATATGAAAAGAAAGGCATATCATGCCATTTGTGTGAACTTGCCTGTTTAGGTTTAAACATTCTTATTTTCATAAAGTAGTGAGATTTTTCATCAAATTTTAGGTTTTCATTTAAAGTGATATTCAATGTTCCAGCTAAGATTTGAAAAGGAAAGGGTGCAGGTAAAAAAAGGGCATTTTGAGCTGCGAAGTGGTGAGGGAGGAGGTCTCCCCTCTTAAAGGGGGGGGGGGGTAGTTAGGGGGCACTCCCCCTAAGATTTCTTTTAAAAATTAAGACATTAAAGAAGACATCTGGTGTGTTTTATTGACTGGAAATATAAGACTTCTTTTGTTAACTTAACCTGACTTAACCTGATTTTGTTAGTTTTTTCTCATGTACATGTATTTCGTTCATTCCAGACAATAGAAATTTCTGGTGCAGAAAATATACTCTGGGAATGACTGATGACAAGAAATAAATAACCATATTAAATTCATGTTTGTTTTTTAACAAAAAAAACTTTTAAAAATGTTTTTGCTCTCTATATAAAATGTCAAATCTGTGATATGCTAAGAAAAAATAATTATACTGCCTTAATTTTGCATTAAAAGTTGACTACAACTACGAATGTTTGTGTAAGTGAAAGTATTTTAACCTTTAAAAAATGGAGGTAATCAAAATAAACAAATGGTAAGATTTAACTGCAATACTATTTGAAATAAAATCGTAATGATATTTTTGAATAACATTTATAGTTTCCATGAAAACCCAGTGTGTTTTAATGACAAGAAGAAAAAATATTGACAACTGTTTTAACTTCTAAATTTCTGTATTATATACAAATGCATAATTGTGTTTATTCAGGACAACTTTTGTGCATTGAAAAAATGTGCAACTACACCTTGGTATTTTCTTGAATTGAGATTAATAATTAATAAATATATTTAAGAATGAATTAAATTCTGTGTGCACAGTACTATTTACAAACATCAATAAAGTGTTGACACCTATCTATATCTATCATTGTTCTCAAACACCAATGTGTTATGCAAACAAAACAATCAAGCACTGGTCAATTAGTGTTAATCTGATTATAGCCCGAGGTCAATAACACATGTTTATCAAGTGTTTATCAGTTACGCATGAAAACAGCTGCTATTTACGATGTGTCATGTGTCATTATTGTCAAAATTTCACAAACGGCAACAAAGTTGTCTTATCAAAATAGCAAAGGGCACTATTAAAAAAGGTAGGGCGCTGCAGAATAGGGGCAGGGCACCGCATCATGCTATTTAGGTCTTGCTGGAACACTGTGATATTTAATTCTTCATTTTAGAGCGGAAAATTATTTTTTGAAGCAGGTATATTGTGTATTATGCACCAGTTGTACCTTATATTGAAACTACACTTTCTGCTTATTATGGAGCACATTAAAATTAGGCATAGAGGTGTGACAGTTATAAAATATCAGATCTGTGAAAGGAGTCGCACTGAAATGCCAAATTAATAAGGCTACTCTCTTGGTGAAGTAAGAGATACTTTTAATTGTGGTCGTGGGACATTAAACAAGTTACACCCAGACTGACTTTTAATGGCGCTGAGACATTTTAAAGGGGCACCTGGTCTTCCTTGGTCAAAAAGGCAAGTAGTCTAACCCTTGTGATTTTACAAGGGGGAAAGCATATTTGATAAAAAAATACTAAATGTTTTTTCGTCTCTGTTTAACTTTACTATAGGGAATGATTGAAAAAATTAATTTTTTTGAAATTAAAATGTAAAATCCATCAAGGGGATTATGACTACTATGCCATTTTTGGACCAAGGGGATTATGACCAAGGGGATTTTGAGTGTCTCCCATTTTAAAGTAATGGTATAACACTGCTTAAAAAATTAGCCTCAGTCCAATTAATTTGACAGGACATCCAGCAGAATAGATGTTGAAAAAGGCCTCATAGTCACATGTTTCATATCTCTAATCACAAAAGTGATGCAATTTTATGATTTCGAAATTCACTGGGAAGGTCAGTTTTTTATCAAGTGTACTGTACATTGTGTTTATATTGGATTTTTACCTACATATTGGATGTACACAAAGTTTAAAGGTCCGCTTCTTAGTGAAAATTAAGTGACAGTTATTTCAATGGCAAGTACATTACCTTATGCAAGACACTAAATAATGAAGATTGGCAGGTTAAAATTTACAGAAAGTGTTTGGAACACGGAGAAAAGTATGTGTATTATGTTGAAATCTCAGTGAATCGACAAAATGACCACCCAGGTCTTTTTAACTTTCTTCATAATGCATAGAAAAATAATTGTACATGTACTGTGATTTATTTAGAATTTCTACATACCAACTTTCATTTTTTATTAAAAATAACTTATTTCTGTGCTTTTTAAAGTATATTTGAATTTTCGCTTTCCTTAGTATTGGACCTTTAAATTACAAGTAAAGTTTTAATTTTGTTATAATTTTTTGATAGATCAACAGACAGTTGAATATACATTTTGTATTTTGAATGATATTATAGTTAATGACATGTTATCAGCCAATAACAAGCAACCAAAATATTTCATTTTTTTACTCCTAAGTAATAAGTCTTAACATTGCTCAAGATGTGATTAAGTAGAGATATTGCCCACATTTAAAAATAGTTCAGCATTTTCCAAATATTGTGTCAAATTAGTAATGACTTCTTTTTTTTTTAAGAGCATTTTTATTGGAAACTATGGACTTTTTAATCTTCATAGTTTTCATTTTGGATAACAATTTTACACTAACAAGTATTTTTTTTTCAGTTGTGAAACAAGGTCTTAAATCTCAGATTAATTTTCACTGCCGTTGAAAGAGAAGAGCGGTGTTGAATCAGTTGTACTGTCAGATGACATTTCCACCATGGCACTGGTTTGGATTGAACCCAGCAATCCCTGTAACTAACGTACTATCACCATGGCAGCTTTACAAATATTTGAACTACAAATCTGTTTGACAGATCATATTTGGTACATTATGATTTGTAGTTGTACCAGCTATATGGTGCCTTTCATTGTAGTAGCAATACCAACTTCTGGTTTTATGCTTATTGTCCTTTTTTTAATTCATAGATACTGTCTAACTCTAAGAAACATAAAAAAGTACTTCCCTACAATTTGTCTTATTTTTATTTTCAGTACACAGACTACGTCTATGAAAAACACATTGACCTTTACTGTTATAGCTTCAGAAAGTCAACTGCTGGTATGACACTTTTGACAGAAATAAACGTGCACAGTGATGGAGTAGAAGAGGTAGAAGAGGTCAGGAATAGAATTGACTGAGACAAGTATATTGACAATGGAAACTGATGTTGTAGAGACTAAGTACTCTGAACCGGACCGTAAAGAGACAAGTATGGCTGATAGAAGTTGTGATGAATCTGAAAGTAAAGTAGTAATTGATTTACAGGTAGATGAGAGAAATGAGTCATCAACAGATGTTGATATAAGCAGTAGTGGGGATGTTTTGGAAGTATCTAATGCGGATGAGAGAAGTTGCGAAATAAACAGTTTGAAATCGGATAGAAGTGACAAAGAACTTGACAGGCAAGAATGTTCTGAGATTGATATTGAAAAATTAGGATTTGTGGAGGTTAATGAAAGTGATCTTAAAGATTTTAAAGGGAGCTTTGCATCTTCAGCCATAGAAGAAAGTGGAGATAAAGTTGAAGTTAAAGTTAAAACTGACATGGCTGTAGAAGTAGATGACCATGATTCTGAAGCATTCAGTGAGTTTGTTGATACAATTTCTGTCTTTAGTGTGGGCAAACTTGATGATACAGCTGTTCTAGATACTGATGTGAATGAGGAGGTGTTGATACACTATCTGAAGAGACGCCAGCTCAAACATTTGAAACTTTCTTTACGCAATGGATTGTGGGACGTGAAACATAAGATACGAAGAGCTTTATGGTTTAATTTGTGTCACTACCTACACAAGGCTGATGAAAGTGATATCTTCAGTGAATTTGCAGAAGATTTGTTCACACAAGGTAGTATTCATGAAAAAGTTTCACAGTGGCATCATCACTTAAACTTGTCACTTAAACACATTATAATTGAGCGACTTATTACATGTAACTCACCTGAGCACAAAAAACTCAAGGATGAGCTATTGTGATCAACGATTGTCTGGCATCTGTCTGTCAACTATTTCTTGTAAGCAGACTCTAGAGACCACAGTCCATGTATCATGAAAATTTGTGACAATATTCACTAAGAGAATGTAGATATCACATTTTCTACCTGATCTATGTAAAAATAGCTCTGTATGTTTGTTTCAATGATTTCTAGGTCACTTTCGAATCTGGGTCACCTAGGGTCAAGATCTAAGTGAAATTTATAGTTAAATGAAAGAGAAGCCAAGTTGTTAACACCAGATCTTGATTGAAATTGGTCAGAATGTTTGTCTTGATGATTTCTAGGTCAAGTAAGTTTGAATCTGGGTCTTCTTGGGTCAAAAACTAGATTGTACAGTCAAATCAAAGGAAAACTCGGATGAGCTATTTAGGACAATTTTTTTTTCTAGCATGCCATAGGCAGAAAATTGCTTTGAACAGGGATGCAGACACTACATGTATCAGAATCTGCCTGATTTGCGAATCTTTTAGTTTGTGATTGTAGCTTGCTTTATTACCTATAATCATATACTGGAAGGACATGAAATTATCTTTAGTAGTTTTAGCTTTTGAGATTTGTTTTAACTTGCTGTGATTGATTTTAACATGTTATTTTGAACAGATACCGTAGAATTGGTCTCTGCCCATAATCAGACCAATCACTAGGAGAGGAAGGCTAGCAAATTTCCTTCAATTTACAATTGAACCAAAGTCTTGGGATGATAATATTTCCTTGTTTCAGATACTTGAGTCACCATCAGGAATTCTAAAGTCTAAGGTAATCTTTTTTTCATATTTCAGGTGACCATAGTGATATTCGAATACCATCCTTCGTGGACATGGAGCACTTGAACAGCTATCACCTAAACCAGGATGGCATTCATGCTGCCAGGGAGATTCTGTGCGTACTAGAACACTCGTGTCCCGATATTATTTACAGCCCCTTATTGTTCTCTATACTCAGTTTGTTTTTACACTACATGGATACGTCTCACTGCTACAACTGTCTGTATGCGCTACTCAGGACCAAGGACGGAGGATACCTGCCGACTACCAAAGTGTCGTTTGAAGCATCGAAGCTTGTGATAAGAGATCTAGCCAAAAAGTATGCAGTAAGTAATGTTTATGTGTTAAGAAAGCTCAAGAAATGAACAAAAACATAGAGTTGTCTTGAGTTTTCTATTTATACTAAATCTAGTTCTTGCAACTGCTATTAATCGCTCTTGAGACTCACTCCAAATGAAATTGACCTCAAAGAGAGAGAGAGGCATTGTGGAACTATCTATGTCTTGCCTAACACTACCACTACTTACGCATTGGCGGGGATCGAACCTGGGACCATCCGATCTCGAGGCATACACGCTACCACTGCACCAAGGCGGGGAAAGATCTGTTTAGTGCAATCCAGAACCAAGTGGTAGTGAAACAGTGTTTAGCTTATGACAGAATGTAAATAAGTATGTACTGTAGTAGATCCGGACAGATGTCACACAAAATGTGTTAAAAAAAGATTGATACCTACAACTATAAAAAAAACCATAATAAACAAGGAATAAGATTTCATATATCAACATGGAACTATATTACGAATTTATTATTTCCAGAAGTCAGGATATGTGTATTTGGTGCGTAACTCTGGTAACATAGATGCAGTGTTTGACTCCTGGATATGGTGGATATTTGAGGATCTTCCTTTCTCATACTTGGTAATATTTTTATACAGTTCTTTGCATACATGTAGCTTTAAAGTGACATAATAAAGTCCCAGGAACACAATTACAAATGTATACCTCATAAACATCTCAAAGCGTCTTACTGGTGGAAATAACATTTATTTGTACCAAAAAACATAACTAACTTTGCCGATGGGTATTATATCATCAATCTGTTTAAGTGCATTGATTTTGGGGGGAGTTGTTGCCCTTGATTTGTGGAAAAAAAATATGTATGTACTATTTCTCTAATACAACTTTAATTGTTTTTAACTAAATGGTAAACTGCACATGTGTGATCAGTATGAGATTTAATTCTGTGCATTGACAACATGGCCTGATTGGTGAGTTTAAGCACAGTAACAGTGTTGCCCTTTAATTGTCAAGTTTTATGGTGTCTTGTTATAACAAACAAACAAACAAACAAACAAAAACTCTTACACCACTCTCTGTATTCCATTGTACAATTTTGGGAGCAGATTTTAATGTTGATCTTTAATTTGACTTTTTGACCTACTTTCTTGTTATTTGAACCACATGTTCAATTTGGCAAAAAACTAGATAAACGTGAAAGCGTGGATGGCATTTGGGTGGGGGGGACATGATTTTGCTGAAAAAAAACAACCTCTAGTTCACTGCAGAAGAAATCAATACAGTCAAGGCAGCGGGTCACCTGAGATGTGTCAAGGTGCAACTTATATTGCCTAATGTCACATGTGCATCATTTCATACACTCCGGTGTAGTTTGGCACTAGTAGTAGTAATGAAATTTTACTGGATCTTTGTCCCATAAGGGAGCTTGTGTATTCAGAATGGTTAACATCAGGTAAGTTTGTTTTTTCTGAGCTCAGTGAATATCAATCAACGTAAAATTGAGATGATCTGAAAAAAAAGCTTGAAGTTCATTTTACTTACATTTGTAACATTTAACAACTTTGCCGAATTTCAGTTTGATTTCATTTCAGGTGCGGATAATAGATTGTTACCTCCGTGAGGGTGTCAAAATCTTTTTCCGTGTAGCATTGGCAATACTCACCCTTTTTGTAAAACTTTACCGTAAGTGTACAATCGGTATATCAGCATGAATGATTTATCCCTTATCATGTAACATTGAAACAGAGGCAAACGTCAACAAAATTAAAAACCAATCAGAATGGGGGGTGGAGGGGGTATCATGTACATGAATGCAGTCTTTCATCAGGAAGGGATGGGGTAGGATCATGTTGATTTTTTTACAAATTGGCAGTTAACAAAGCCGTTAGGTTCAGCATAGTCTTCGTCATAGGCAAGTCAGAGATTAATCCTTGGATCTTTAAATTGAAGAACTTGTTGAAAGAAAACACTGTTATATAAGGAGTTAAAGTGAAGATATTGAAGATGAAAATCAAAAGTAGGATCCTGGAGGCATTCATTTACCCCTGAAAAACTGATTTTTTTATATGCCCTGTGAATTGTAAATAGCACTGATACATGCAAAACTACCTTTGGGATTTAAACCAGTTCATCTCTAGATGGTTGGGAAACACTGAAAAGTGTTTCTGAAATTTCCAGTGCCCCGGCCAGGGTTCAAACTGGGGACCTTTGGATTAGTAGTTTCCAGGAAATGCTACCATTTGACTACCGTGCTACCTTAAATTTGATGGCTGTTAGGTGCAGTATACAGAATCTTTACTGTGGATAACATATTTAGATCAGAAATTGTTGAACTTGAGACACCTGTTTCAAAAATTTGGCAAATGATTGTAGTGCTCATTGTTTTAAAACTAAACAGTAAGTCAGAGATATTTATTTAAGGGGAACTTTTTCCCAAAAAACCTAATGATATTTGCCAATGGTGTGAATGCTATTTCTTTAATTCATCATATATGGAGAAAATTTTGGTCTTGTTTTGCAGCCAAAAAAACACCAACACCAAAGAAAGACTCTAGTGCAGGCAATGTTCTGACATCACTGCGGCAGTTTTGTCGTGAGATGCCGGTGAAAGTGGACAAACTTCTGAAAGTAAGAAAATATTGAATCACAGATCTAAATTTATGTGTTTGAAATCTGAGGAGAGTTATCCAGTAACCATACAAAGTCATGTTAAAACCAAAGATGTCTGACCATATGTATATGAATAACATAATCATGTTTTTAGACCTGTCTAAAGAAGAAGAAAATGTTTATATATATATATACATGTATATATATACACAGAAGCCTCTCAGGTAGTTGGGATCCAAACTTTCAGATCTGTATTAGAAGTGAAAGTAAATTTTATAACTGGGTGTAATTATCGGCCATTATCATCGTGCATAATACCCCACCCAACTAACTAAATTAAAGCATATTACTTTTGATATGCATTATGTTTTTATATAAAGTAAGTGACTGTATGGTTAAATAATATATAACACTGACGTTAAGGGAATAAGTTAGTTAGTTAATCATGAAATTAACTAAATAAAAGAGGAAATCTTACATAAGGCTTTGCTTTTATGTTTAATTGAAAAACAAACAAGAGATCTGCTTAATATGAAAAACCTTATTGTATAGTACAATCGGGACACCAGTCAATCGTAATTGTTTTAACCCAAGATGCTTTTCAAGCGTTTACTCAACATTGATCAATATACAACTCCCCATATTTTTTACTTCTGTTAAGAACATTCTTTTTGTATCCAGACAATATTATACTATCATATGATTTTGGTCAACCCCTGAAATTTTAGGATCCAAGAACCACCCTTATTTTAAGACAACTTGCGTTAAATTGACGTGCATTACAAAGAAATTGCTGTGTATATATAAATTTTAATTTATTTTTTATATATTTCAGACTGGATTTGGTATCCGAGGCTTTACCAGGAAAGAAATTCGGAAGTTACAAGTTAAACATGAAATGTACATTAACAGTACGAAGCATATCAATAATTACAACGATACTCAGACTGGAGGTCATCTGTCGATGTCAAGGTCATTCAGCGGACCTATTGTTTTACAGAGCCTTGGCACCGACACCCTTTCTGTTGATATGGTGAGATAATCTGAGGAAGTTTTATAAGTCTCCTTTAGAAATGTGTTGTTTTTGACGCCATTGTCAGAATAATAATTCTGCACTGAACTGAAGGTATTACCAGTACATGTATAGGAATGTAGATTTAGCAAAATTGATATGTTGTTTTGTCACTTGGCCAAAAATTGCAGTTAACATTGATTAGGAATAAAGTTTGTCAGATTTATGTTACAAAGGTCTTCAGTACAGAAGCATTTACGCAGCATGGCAGTAAAAAGTTTCAGCTCTCTATTTCATCTATAGGTCACATGTAAGATGGAGTTTTTTTTTTATCAAAGGGAGACTACTCAAATGATGTTTTGTTAATTTTCATGAGGTATTTGTCTCTCTTGAGGCCTACGTTACTCTGTCTACGTTCTTGTCTATTTGCCATTAGAATCATTGCCCATGAACTGGAGACAAAATAAGATTTGCAGTTTAGAGTTTAGTCCAGACCTCGGGTAAACATAATAAGTAATCATAATAAGCTGTAATCGATTACAAATTTGAAGTAATCAGATGTAATCAAGATTACTTTTTAGCTCACCTGGCTACGCCAGGATGAGCTTTTCTGATCGATGATTGTCCGTCGCACTTCGTCCGACAACATTTTGATTCAAATGACATCTCCTCTGAAACCTCTAGGCCAATGTTGATAAAACTATGCAAGAATGTTCCTTGCATGAAGCTCTACCAAAATTGTTCAAAGAATTCCATTCCATGCAGAACTCTGATTATTATGGCAACAAATAGGAAAAACTTTAAAAATCTTCTTCTCTGAAACCACAAGGCCTAGAGCTTAGATATTTGGCATGTAGCATTGTCTAGTGGACCTCTACCAAGATTGTTCAAATTATGACCCCTGGGTCAAAATTGACCCCGCACGGGTGGGCACTTAGTTTTTGCATAGGCATATATAGGAAAAACTTTAAAAATCTTCTCTGAAACCACAAGGCCTAGAGCTAAGATATTTGGCGTGTAGCATTGTCTAGTGGACCTCTACAAAGATTGTTCAAATTATGACCCTCGGGTCAAAATTGACCCCCCTGCAGGGGGGTTCACTAGTTTTGCATAGGAATATATAGGAAAAACTTTAAAAATCTTCTTCTCTGAAACCACAAGGCCTAGAGCTTAGATATTTGGCATGTAGCATTGTCTAGTGGACCTCTACCAAGATTGTTCAAATTATGACCCCCGGTCAAAAATTGACCCAGGGTGGGCACTTGGGTTTTGCATAGGCATATATAGGGAAAAACTTTAAAAATCTTCTTCTCTGAAACCACAAGGCTTAGAGCTAAGATATTTGGCATGTAGCATTGTCTAGTGGACCTCTACCAAGATTATTCAAATTATGAGCCCCGGATCAAAATTGACCCCGCACGGGTCACTTAGTTTTACATAGACTTTTATAGTAAAAACTTTAAAAATCTTCTTCTTTGAAACCACAAGGCCTAGAGCTTAGATATTTGGCATGTAGCATTGGCTAGTGGACCTCTACCAAGATCGTTCAAATTATAACCCCCGGGTCAAAATTGACCCAGCACCGGGGGTCACTTAGTTTTACATAGGCTTATATAGGGAAAACTTTAAAAATCTTTTTCTCTGAAACCACAAGGCCTAGAGCTTAGATATTTGGCATATAGCATTGCTTAGTAGACCTTTTCAAAGTTTGTTCAAATTATGCCCCTGGGGTCAAAATTGACCTTGCCTGGGGAGGGATCATTTGTTTTACAAAGGCGTATATAGGAAAACTTATTTGGTATATAACATTATCTAGTGATCTTCCACCAGGCAAGTGGACTTGTACCAAGGTGAGCGATATAGGGCCATCTTGGCCCTCTTGTAATGAAGAGGATTCCATTTAAGAAAAGGTTTTCTCAAAAAGCCTCATTCACCTTAAATTTAAATACAAGAACATTAATTTTGTAGTGGCGAGCTACTGTGACTGTTATGGTGGCACATAACAAAAGCTAGAAATTCATTCCCAAAATTTTAAAAGAAAAAAATTGTCTTTATTATTGTAATATGTAATCCAACACATTTTTGGAAAAGCCTTCTTCCACTAAACAAATAAAACAAAACAATTCGTTGTGCTCATGATGACAAAATGAAATAGGTCTGTACAGGTAATAAGCAATTTGGTTGTGTCAATCAAAAACTGATTGTCCTGTATTTGATAACATTTGAAACTAGGTGGAACGTCGTTACAAGTGTCGGCAATTTTGCTGTTAGTCAAGAATTAATTGTCGTCTATTGGTTAATATATGAAAAAAGGCGAAGCTAATTTGTCGCTTCCTGCCAAACAGCATGTGGAAGTCTCTGTCAGTATCAAAGGTGTTAATTGATAAACAGTTAATAGACCTCAGTGGATACGGTGTTTGTAACACTCAAATCTGACATGACGACTTCAGGAAACCATGCCATAGATTTATATAAAAAAAAAAACATTTTTGTATGGTCAGGGGCATATAACCTATCACAGCACATGTAAGAGTATAAAATTAATTTGAAGACATATATCAGAAGTCTGTGACTAGATTCCTTTAAGCAGTATAAAATGATGTCAAAGCAATGATGATAGGAATGGTATGACATTTTATTGTCGAGCCCGCCTGCGTTGAGCTCGATATAGTTGTCACTTTTGGTGGTTCGGTGTATGTGTGTTCGTGCGTACGTCCGTCTGTCCGATTTTGTCTGGACCATATCTTTTTCATGCATAGAGGGATTTTGATGTTACTTGGCACAAATGTTCACCATCATGAGACGGAGTGTCAGCACAAGAACCAGGTCCCTAGGGGTCTAAGGTCAAGGTCACACTTGGAGGTTAAAGGTTAAATTCAAGAATGACTTTGTCGAGCATATCTTTTTCATGCATGGTGGGATTTTAATTTAACTTGGCACAAATGTTCACCATCATGAGACGGAGTGTCATGCGCAAGAACCAGGTCCCTAGGTCCAAGGTCAAGGTCACACTTAGAGGTTAAAGTTCAAAGGGTCAAGAATATCTTTGTCTGGAGCATTTCTTCTTCATGCATGGAGGGATTTTGATGTTACTTTGTACAAATGTTCACCACCATAGGCTACCCATGTTTTTAGAATTACTTCCCTTTGTTGTTACTATAAATAGCTTATATTGTAACTTATTTATTACTGGCCGTAGATAAAAATCTTTTCTGTGGTACAACATGCATGTTACATCCAATATTTTGGTGTATTTTGACCCATCTCTACTTGGTAAGGAGTTAGCCCTTTTGACATATGGCGGGCTCGACATATAACACGTGGGCATCTAGTTATATTTTTGTCCTTTCTTTTTGTAGTCATAAGTACGATCATTTGTTTTGTTTTATTTGTTTAGTTAAAAAGACCTATCCAAAACTGTATAGGTTTACAAAGTTACTTTCAACATAATATCATGAAATTCTAGCTTTTGTCAGGTGTGCTACCATAAGGGAAGTTACTATTGCTAACAGCAAATCATACAATTAACAAATTTGTAACCTTTTTATATACCAAGCCTTTGCATGAGGATAGATTCCGATCTAGGTCGGTAGGAGCTCTTCAGCCACATATACAGAAATCCTACATTATTGATAGGAAAAGTGTGAGTTGTACCCCCTAACGGTTTTCTATTTTATTTACTAGCATCACAAATATGTTTTAATACCCCAGAAACGAAGTTTGGGGGGTATATAGGAGTCACCAGGTGGTTGGTCGGTCAGTCTGTCCGTTGCATTTTCCTTGTCTGGCGCACAACTTGAAAACTACTGGTTGGAATTCAATACAACTTCATACAATGGTTAGCAGGAGCGGAGCGGTGGTGTAGAGGTTATGGTGTCTGCTGCTCATCCCGGAGGTTGGGGGTTCGAGCACCACTGGGGTCATGACCGTACCTTCTCATATGACACCAGTATTGGGTTTTCCAGGAAGGGGACTCGAGAGTAACTCAATGAGCTGCAAGCTTTCTTCACAGTCAAGCTAAAATGGATTAGTATAGACTTCATGACGTTAAGCACATTAAGAGAAAGTGCAGTGTACAAGAACCATGACTCCATATTTACTAATTACAGAGTTATTTCCCTTTGTTACTTTTCTTTGTCCAGAGCATAACTTGAAAACTACTAGTTGCAATTCAATACAACTTCATGCAATGGTCAAGTATAATGAGAGAAAGTGCAGTGTATAAGAATCATAACTCTATCTTGACTAATTACATAGTTATTGTCCTTTGTCACTTTCCCTTGTCAGGTGCAAAACTTAAAAGTACTTGTTGAAATTCAATACAACTTCATACAATGGCCAATCACAATAGTACAAGAACCTTAACTCTATCTTGACTAAGTACAGAGTTATTACTAAGAACCATAACAAGGTACATTTTATTCTGTATCTAATAACTTCTTCAGTTGATACAGCTGTGGGGGTATTGATCACAGTTAGTGATAGGTCTAGTTTTTAAAGTTATGTCATTTTTAAGTTCTTTATCACTCTGTTAACTTTGCTTATAACTTTGGTGGTTTGCCAGATGTTGTGTTATTGTTTCATTGGTGGTGTACTGATGGATACGCACTGTTTTGAAACTGCTTCTCCGAAATTGTACTCTTTAGACATAAATTTCTGTGAAGTTGTGGCTTTTGATCATTATAGGATTTCAATCATATTTGCAATGAGTGTACATTATTGTTAAAAAACAGATCAAGCTAAATTTTTGTTACATTTCACTAATTTTTAGAAAAGTTTGGAGTTGTAGCACTTTTCCAAATTTTGCTTTAACTATGGTTTTCCTGTTGCATATTTGTTTCATGTTGCATGTTCCACATTGTGCATATTTATTTGGAGTTGATGGACATTTATTAATATCAACAGCATTAAATAATACATGTATAATCATTCTGCAAATATTTCTTTTTCTGGTCATTAAACTGATATTAATTATGTTTTAAAGAATAAATGTTATGTGCACAACAGAGATAACAATGGGCACCTTTGTAACCATAATTCACAGATTTTTAATACATGTAGTTGTGATTGACATTATCCGATTGCACGGAAACAACAGACTTCTGTGTCTTAAAGCACATAGTGAGGGCTTCTGTGTCCTATGGACACATTTCTAGTTAGACGATTGTGAAAGTTTCATTGATGAAACAACATTGTGTGTAGTTAATTGTAGTCCATATGATAACTTATGTTTCAAAAGTAAGGTAATGTTTAATGTAAGAAAAAGGTTCTATTTAACAGTTTATACAGTCACAGTATAAAAATTATACAGTCAAACCTATGAATAAAATCCAAGTTTTTAATATCAGTCTATGTTTACACCACACCTAAAAAAAAAAAAAAAAAAAAAAAAAAAAAAAAAAAAAAAAAAAAAAAAAAAAAAAAAAAAAAAAAAAAAAAAAAAAAAAAAAAAAAAAAAAAAAAAAAAAAAAAAAAAAAAAAAAAAAAAAAAAAAAAAAAAAAAAAAAAAAAAAAAAAAAAAAAAAAAAAAAAAAAAAAAAAAAAAAAAAAAAAAAAAAAAAAAAAAAAAAAAAAAAAAAAAAAAAAAAAAAAAAAAAATAAAAAAAAAAAAAAAAAAAAAAAAAAAAAAAAAAAAAAAAAAAAAAAAAAAAAAAAAAAAAAAAAAAAAAAAAAAAAAAAAAAAAAAAAAAAAAAAAAAAAAAAAAAAAAAAAAAAAAAAAAAAAAAAATAAAAAAAAAAAAAAAAAAAAAAAAAAATTTTTATAAAAAAAATAAAAAAAAAAAAAATTATTTTTTAAACAACCCTTAAAAAAAAAAAATTTTTTTATAAACAACCCCTTTACAAAAACAGTCTATGTTTACACCACACTGTGCAAAAATTGCTTTGCACTTAGCAGTGCTTGTTTACTATCATGTCCTCTCTCTGTTGGCAAGAGCACATAACTCTGTCAAGGATTTTGACAGAGTTATGTACCTTGTTCCACTTAGACATATCGTTATCCTTGTTTTTTTGACTCATTCAGGTTTTGTCAAAACAATATGTGTATAGCTTTAATCCTGCGTCACTTGCAACCTTCATGTCCTGTAAGCAAGGGTAAATAGTTCTGTCCAAGGTCTTATTTGAATTATGGCTCTTCAGGTTAAATTCTCCCCTGTGGTATCATAGTTGCCTTGCGACCAATGTTTGATCTCCAGTTAGGCAGCATGAAGTGTGTTCATGGGCACGACACCTGGCACCATATATGTGAATTGGGCTACCCAGCATTGTTGAAAAGTTGCCAACTCTTTCTCTCTCATATTCTTTATACTTATTTATTGAATCTCGATAACCAACCAAGCTTTTACAACTTATATTAATCGCTCTTGAGACTCACTCCAGATGGAATCAACCTCGAAGAGAGAGAGAGAGGCATTGTGGAATTATCTGTGTCTTGCCTAAGGATACTACCACTATTTAGGCACTGGTGGGGATCGAACCCGGTACCCTCCGACCACAAGGCGAACACGATACCACTGCTATAAGGCGGCTTTCTCTCTTATAATTATTTGGGCTATCCTGAGAAAGCAGTTGATAACACATAGAATATATTTTTCTACCAAACTAAACAAATTTCAAAAACTCAGTCTTGAAAAAGATGTCTTACTTATTATTAAGTTAAATTTAAGTAAAACGGCAATTTGTGTGTACTTTACTTGGAAATAGCAAAACTTTGACACGGAGGTCAATGGTGTTTATGCTGAGGACATTAGGTATCACAACATCTCATAAATAATATTTGACCATAATATGATGTATATTCACTTCTGATTGGTCCTCGAGTTCTGTTTCCTATTGTCTGATTGGTTAATTGGTTAATTAAAATAAAGTTTGATTTCCTGATACTAGACATTTAAAGGCTTATAACCATTATTAGGACAAGTAAGTGCGATTTTACAGGTGAAAGGTCAAATTAAAGCCTTCCGGATAACAATTTAATTGAATTAACTTATAACATACTAACAAGTTGTTGTTGTTGTTGGATGACAGTTGTTTACGGGACCTGCAACATGACACATCAGAAAAGAAAGATTATAGAAGTACATGTAACAGTGCGGGGAAAAAAGCATTAAATATAGCCAGACATAATCGATCATGTAGATAATGTCCACACAGTAAGGGAAAAGGGAGAATGTTGCCAGCAATGTGTCAAGGGTCAAGGAAAAGAGAAAATCTATCAATTGGTTTAGGTTTAGACCATGTCCACACTGTACAGAAAAGGATAAAGTAAAACTAGCATTAAGTTGGGCATTTACCCATCAATAGTATTAAATAGCATTTCAACTTATGGAACAAAGGTAATCCCCCCCCCACCCCCACCCCCCAACACATACACAGACTCCTCTACCTCACACACACAAACGGTTTAACAAATAACCTTCCCTATTTTTACACTTTCACACATAATTATTTGAACTCTATGAAACCTCAGTAAGGAAACTGAAATTTATATCTTTATTTCGTCTGTTGCCTCAAGTACTTAGATCACTTTTGAAACATGTCAATAAAGCCTAAATTTTATATTAATTTAAATCAGAATAAATACAGATGGATTTTAGTGTGAATTGTAGACCGCGCTGCTGGGAGAATTTGAACAACCAAGAGCTTGATATTTGCTTGTAAATTCGGTTAATGAAAGAAGCTTATGTTTCTAGTGATAAAAAAATACTTTGGGACTCGTTTACAATGAAATGAAGAAGTTCAAAGGGATGTGTGCGTGTGTATCTTTTACTTAAGATAGGGCAGTTATGCATTTTAATAAAAAAATAAGGTTGTGTGTAAACATTTGTTATACTGATAGAGTATAGAAAAATAAATTGTAGATCTTTTCTGTGCTAAGCACCACTTCAGTCAGATGGCCATAAATTCTGATGGCCGCATGGGGACCTAGTTGTTTATAGCTTGTATTTTTAGGTCACAGCTAAAGGTTCTGTTATCAGCGTAACAGTCTTTCATTTCATAGCTCTAATTTAACAATCTTTTATAGCTATAGTTCAACAATAATCTTTTAAAGCTATATTACAACAACAATCTTTTATAGCTATAGTTCAACAACAAGTAAAGGACCAAGTATAGTACATTAAGGGAAGTGTGACAGTTACAAGTTGGAAAACTTAAGGATTTTTTTGCAAGCATGATCTACCTTTTTAATATTTACCATTGTAACAGTTGTAAATTTCTTTGTGCATAAGATATCTGCCTGTACAGCGTCACTGTTACATTGTCCTAAATAAACTGTATATCTACAGTCAAACCATCCCAAACGACACCTCCCTAGAGCAACAACCTCTCTAAAATGACACACACTTTCTTTCCCATTGCGTAAATTATGTAAGGAATCGACCACTACCAGAACAACACCTCTCTACAGTAAACACATTTCTGTGTTCCCAGGGGGGTTCGCTCCTGAGAGGTTGCCCTGTATTCAAACAATCTCATATTAAAAAGCAAAGTATGATTGTATTCAGCTACAATGTTTTATGTGCTACTAAGATTTATACTTAATCATAGTTCTATTAATATTTTGTTAAATTGACCTTAAAATTACATTTTATATAGAGAAGACTTGTTTTTGTAATAAATAAAAACAATGGTTCTGCAAAAAATTGTATCAGTTGCTCAAAAATAAATCAAACTTCAGTGTATGGAAATACAAAAGAAAAGTCTCCAGAAAGTATCATATCTGTAAAGCATGTGAGTTTTATAAATCATAACATTATTCATTGGGGATTGTACACATTTCCACTAAAATGATAACGCTGATATGTTATCAGCTAGCAACTACCTCAGTGTCACCTGGTCATCACTCTTTGCTTGTCGTTAGATGTCACAAGTCAGTATTATTACAAAATACCTATTTATAAAATTAAAATAATTTGCTGGACTCGCTACTTTAATAAAGAAAATGTTAATTGAAGGCTCATAATGTATGCAAATGTACATTAATTTTGATATTTAAAAAAAAATGTTTATTTTTGAAAACTTTGTTTGATTTCACTCTGTTTAAGGGTCTCAAGTCTATGATATTAATATTATAATTTAAAATATTTATTGTTCAATTAAATTACAGTGTAAATGTATTTAAGAGAAATTATGTGACCCTGAATCTGGGATCAGTTTAAATTAACTCAAAACATTTTTTATTCAGATACGGTAATTGATTCAAAAGGATTGCAACCCAACTTGAACGTTTCCGCTATTCCGCTACAAATTCCAGCAAACATCAGTAAAATTTGCATAATCAAAATCAAAAATTGCAGTTCAGTAAAACCTTCATAAACACTTGTTTCATAGTTTTTAGGTGGGTAGGGATTTAATAAAAAAATTTCCTATATTGGTACACTGTGAGTAAATGAGACACGTACGTACTTCTCAATATAATGTTCTTCTTTTTTTAAACTTATTTATTTATTATTTTATATACATTTAGCTCACTGTTAATATTTTAGAAATTAGTCTGCCTGTGTAGGGAATGCAAGGAAAGGTTTTTGGTATGCATCTTTAAGACAGGGACTGCTTAACTGAGTTGACTTGCTACACACAGGTTAAAAAAGCACACATGAATACAAACTATATTTAAGTCCAGAAATTTGACAACTCGAAACCAATCATGTTAATACGTCTTGAGGTCAATACATGATGAAATACAGACGGTACTGTCAGTCATGAA
>JAFMSR010000015.1:21257471-21335044 GCA_022818135.1 Saxidomus purpurata
CCATTGGGGGAGATTATTAAAGTTAGTAATGTACAGAACTCTTAACCACACAAATTTTGGATCTGTTGGAAATGATGACTTCATAAGAAACTTTCAACAGTTCATGATATCTGTTTAAAGTGAAACTTTACACATAATTTAATGTTAAGCATGATATTGTGTGTCCAGCAAGAACCAGGCCCTCCAAAACCATAGGCAATTTCATTTATAGCCTGGGCACACTTTTGTATCTGGTAAATAATGTCTCAGCCATAATTTTTAGACTGTTCAAAAGATTTCATTGAAACTTCACATGAATGTCTAACATGATGAAAAGATGTGTTATTTGAATGAAGCAGACCTATTTCTTCAAGGTCAAGGTCACAGACAGCGTGACTTATAGTTTGTATGCACATTTATGTATGGTTTTTAGTGTGTTAGATATAACTTCTTAACCATTTCAAAAGATTTCAATGAAACTTTCAATGAATGTTAAGCATAAATAAAATGGTGTATTGTGTGAAAGTTTCATGAGACTCCCTATTTTAGGCTTATTCAACTTCGTCAACTAAAAATGAAACCTGTTTATCTTTGCTAGGATGTGTGTCGAAATTAACAAGTAGAATCTAAAGCTTAAAATAAACGCACATTTTCAAAATTTCAAATTAGTATGATATTTGCAAATATCGGTTTTCCCTTAAAATCAATGTGTAGCCTGCAGCGGTGATGAGGTTGCATCAAATGCTTGTCAGTAAGTGTGATATATGTGCAAAATTTCATACCGCCAAAGGACATTTGCAATGTGCAATTTTTGGTGATGTGAAAAAAACATGTTTTAAGAAATTTAAAGAAGTTTGTTTCTTCAATTTTATATTTTCTTTGAAATTGTGTACTAAGGTTAAATTATGTCTTAAGTTGACAAAACATAAAAGAACGTTTCTAGATGTGATTTGAACATGCAGTTAAACATGTATTCAGCAGCCAGCCAAAGAGGTTGGGCATCAAAATGGCTACTCAGAAGAGGGACTGAGCATTAAAATGGCTGGTAAAAGGAGGGGATGGGGCATCAAAATGGTTGCTAAGAGGTGGGGGCAGGGTATCACAATGACCACTTAGAGGAGGTAGGGCATCAAAAATGGTCGCTAAGAGGGGATGTGGCATCAAAATGGCTGCTAGGAGAGGGTGTAGCATCAAAATGGCTGTGAGGGGGGATGCATCAAAATGGTCACTAAGAGGGGGTATGGCATCAAAGTGGCTGTAGGGGGATGCAAGGGGTATGTGTGGCATGAAAATGGTCACTTAGAGGGGGTGTAGCATCAAAGTGGCTGTAAAGGGGGAGGTGATGCATCAAAATGGTCACTAAGAGGGGGTGTGGCATCAAAATGGCTGCTAGGATGTGGTGTGGCATCAAAATGGTCACTAAGAGGGGGTGTGGCATCAAAATGGCTGCTTAAGACACTGGTAACTGTAAAATTAAGAGGACCTCCAAATTAGTTCATTTGTATACATTTCATCACTATCAAAACATAATTATATAAAGCATTTCACAGCAGTGCCATTTTGGATTATAAAAATCATAAATAATAATAGAAGGTATACACTTGTAATTGTACCAAGACAATATTGAGAACAATATTTTAAGACTTAACTGTAAATTACTATCGGTTTTACATAGTTGTCTTTCCTATGTAAGTTTTTAAATGAAGGCTGTTGTCTCATTACAAAATTTGCACGGCAGAACCCAGTTTTTAAACTCTGGTCTATTATAGGTCTATGTTATCAAAGGCAAATTACTACTACCCAGTAAATTAATGCAGGTGGTAGTAATGGTATAGAAAATTAGAAATTGAATTAGATTTTTACATTCAATTTCATGTTACACATAAACTCAGAAGAGTGTGTAGTTACTTAAAAGACACTACAATTATACAGTTTGAATCCTAGGATGCTGTAAGAAGTTGTACTATGGCTTCAGCTACAAAGGTTAAGGTCAACTTAGAGTTTGAAGGTAATGGTTTTTATTGTTCAAATTGACAGGTGTAACTTTGGCGCATTGAAGGATTGTTCATGACGAATGTTAGCGAGAGCGACGTCAAAGAAGAGCCACAAAGTTGTTGTCATACTTTGGAAGAATGGAGTGAAACATTCTTGTTCACTCTTAGACCAGAGAAAAATGGCGAAGTATAGCTGGGTGGGGCTAACAGAGGAAAACATTCCAAACACTGCCAGTATGTTCCAGGCAGGGGACAGAAGCATTCTCACTGTGGGAGGAGGGTAGGTATTACATGTACATCTTTATTTTAAAGATCTGGTATTTTACAGATCTAGCTTAAAACACAGTAGAAAAGTCTTTAACATGTAAGCTATTTGGTGGGAGGGGAAGAGGAGGGAGAACTTGATGCCATTTTCAATAATATTTCAGTTACTTACAAGCGAGCACTTTACTTAACAATCGTTCCTGGGACCAGTACTTTAGGCCTATTCTCCATAAGAAACTGCCAACTTTCTCACATAAAGAGTGAGGTTGGTAGTGAGACTCAAACCATTGACCCTCAATTAAAGAGAGATCTAGTGATTTCAAGTCAGAGGCATTGGCCACTCAGCCACAGGGCAGGTCATGCTAGTAGCTCAGCGTTCACACTTGGGTCTAGCTGTTCACTTGTATGCCATGCTTGCTCTGGGCAGTCAGGATAACACGTTGTCATCTATCAACAATATTCTTAAAGGATTGTCTACGATCCTTATAAAAAGTGAATAGATAACATATTAAGCAGTCAGGAAATACAGTTAAAATTTCAGCCGGAGAACGCTGTGTATGAATTCTCAAGAATGTATTTAAGATATTTTAACCCTCCAAAAATCTAGCTTTCATGTGTTTAAGATTGTATGAAATTAACTAGCATGAGCTTCTGACATTTTAGAGACTTCAGAAGGCACTATAAACAACATTTGGATATAAATTGTTAAGAATAAAATTTGATACTTTCAGACATGGTGAAGCAATTTCATTGGACGAGAATCTCCTACACTGTCGGTCCGAGAAGTGTGATACATTCAACAATGAACCTATGAGTCACACAGAAGATTTCCAGTGTAAAGTTGTTGAAGTATATGGTTTCGTGTAACAACCACATGTTGGTGTTCCTGTGTAGAAAAACATCACGTGTTGGGTCTGCTGAACTGTTTTGATGTTGCATATCTGTAACATGGGATACTCAACGACTGTTTATTATATGTACAGCTTCATGTTGTGATAAGAGATTTATATCTTCCAACATCGTGAGAAATAAACAATCATCGTGATGACAGGCCTTCATTTTCTTGGTGCAGATAATAAACCCTGGCTTTTCACTCAAATCATGTTAGGGTCAAACTGGGGCTGTTGCTTCCTAAACCCTTGGTTTTACGCTTGCACTGTCAGGCTCACCATAAAGACACCAGTCCTGTTGATTATTAATACTATGCAGAGAGATAATAAAAACATCTGTAGTAATGTGTAGTGTAAGAATTATTGTTTCCAGCAAATGTGGCATATCGTTGTTGTTGTCGTTGTCGTTAATGACATTGTATGTGATATTCAAGACTTACAGCAAGATTGTGAAATGTTCAAGCGTGATTGAAGTCGAGGGCAAAATGGGAAAAATTTATCTTTTGAGCCACACTGCATAGAAACAGCTTTCAGTGTAGTTAATAGTATCTACAATACTTTATCTATTTAATAGCTATAATTTTTACCTCATTTTCAAGAAACTTGTGTGTCTCACTATTGGTTAACAATTTGGAATACATTACAGTTAACTCCATATATAACAAACTCCTTGGGACCATTTCAATTTGTTCTTTTTATCCAGAGTGTGATACCGTTATATCCACATGGCATTTTCATTTTGTTCCTTATATCCAGAATTTCGCTGTATCAGGAGTCGTTATGTATGGAGTTTACGGTATTAAATGCTCAAGACAGAGGGTTACTTATCTGAGATAGCTATTAACAGAGGTTGAACTGCACAAAACTTATAGAAAATTATAATTATTAGGACAATGCATGTTGTATGTTACATTGTAATTATTGTGAATTACAAATTTGTAAGTAGAGGGTTCAGCACAATATTACAGTCCTAAGGTATATGAAATAAAGAAGGACTTTGTCAAGTGTTTGCCGTTGAACCCTCAAAGTGCTTTCACATTACGTCAGTGTAAGCTGGAGAGCTTTCATTAACCCTTTCCCTGCTTGCAGTAAGTGATTCTGTAACCATTGCAGATCATGATCAGCCTGTACTTCTATTCAGTTTGATCATTATCTAACCTTGTTTGTTATTCAATCAGTAAATATTAACTTAAAAGTTATTCTTTTGGACAATCAAATCATACTGTCAATTGTAGTAATTTAGTGGGGGTGGGGTAAGGATTAATGTGAAGTATAAACTAGTGAATCTCATAATGAAGTTGTTCTTATGAGAACCTATATGCATTGTATTGTGATAGTTGGAAGAGAACATTTAATGTTATAGATTCTTCATAGCCACATTGAACAAACATTGAAACTGAGAGTGATTAATTAATTTAAAAGATGTTTAAGTGTATTTGTGAACTATTTTAAGGTGTACTGCAGTAGCACTGAAGTATGGCTTTAAACCTCTGACAATGTTTTAGTAACTCCCTTTCCAAGAAATTTCCATGCTTCTTTACTGGTTTACAGTTTATTATAATTAACATTTCAAGTGGGTTTAGATCATTTTTTTAGATTCCTATCAATGTTTATATAGTTACCTTAGAAATGGTAGAATCCATGTTCAGTTTGTCAGTGGGCATAGAAAGTTATACTTTACTTAATGCTCTTGTTCATCTTAAAGTCCCTGTATCACTTTTATTACTCATATGATATAGAATAATGAATTAACAGATGGAATAATGATAGATTTTTGTTCTATATATTCTTAAGCAATGCTGATGAATACCTTTTTTCCATAATTTTGCCGCTTTTTCACTGAAAGGCGTTGTCATACATCATTGCAAAAATACTGCAGAAAATGTAAAGCATGTACTTTCAATTTAAAACGTAACATTAGGAATGTTTAATTTTACCAGTAAACATTTTTCTTGGTAATATAAGATCTACAAGTTATTTTTTTATCTAAAGTGCTCCTGGGACTTTAAAATTTCTAAACATTAAGGATTTCAATAACTTAATAATTTTATCTGAAACATATTATATAAGAGTTGTTCTTCTTGACAATCTCTTTGTTTGTTCACTTTTTTGAGGGTAAAAAAATCTTTGGTAAAAAGAATTCACATGCCGATTTCAGAAAATGTTACATTTGTATTTAACACTTCCCATACCAAATAACATATTCCATTGCAATATTCAAAACATACAATTGGACAGGGAAAATGTGTGGATGTTGATATTTAAAATTTTCAATGTTTGTGTTCACTGTTATAATAATAGTGTAAAAACTATGTCCAAAATGTAAAATTTGGGGGAAAAAAATATATTGTATGTAAGGTATTTTGCAATAACTGTTATCTGCTATCATTAAATTAATTTATATGATCTAAAGGAAAAAAGAAGATAGATTTAAAGCATTTTGTGTGTTAAACTTTACAAATATCGCTTCTTGAATTGTATGTTTTGGTATTAATTTATATTTTTTCTGTGTTCAGCCGTCTCTAAAGGGAGGCTATCTTGTTCTGGATTGATTGCCAAGCATATAACATAGTTCTGTCCCTTCCTAAGCTTTGTACAAAGTTGCTATAATTTAACCGTATTCAAGATTTGTGTTAAATCAACATCATTCATTCATAGTCCTTTGACGAAACAGCCAGTACTTTCTATCAATTAAATTAAGAAAAATATAACTTCATCATATGTTTGTGCGGAGTTCATTTTCTAAAAGAAATATATTCAGACATTTCTTTGACATACGTTTCTTTTCAAAACAAAGTGTTTGCCATTAAACTTGAAGTGACAAAACCATTACAGGGTCACAGACCACTATGAAAATCTCCAACAATATGAATAAATACATTTTCTGTGGAGATATTTGGTGGAATAATACTTTTTGTAGGTGTCTTTTTTTCCAGGTATTTAAACTGTTAATTTAATGAAGAATTTTGATGAAAGTGCAAAATTAAGTTTTCCTGAACAGTTGGATAAATCGAACTTTATATTAATAACTTCAGTAAAAATGACACAGATTATTTTGGGTAGTGCAAAGTGTTATTCTTCTTCAAGCATTTTCATGTAGAAGCGCAGCTGCTCTCCCAAATGATGGAAGTGTAAAAGTAACCTTATGTTTTCAGTTCAAGTCTATTATAGTACGATTTATTATTTCTCATCATGATTTATGCATATAAGAGTTGTTGTTGTTATATATAAAGATATCTAGTCAAGAGTGTTGTTATTGTTGTTTGCATTCAATGAAAATTAAGGACAAGGTTGAAAAATTATTGTTTTGTCTTTGAGTGATCTGTTAGAGTTGCATCTTCTTTTGGCACTGATCTTTAAAAATTTTAATGTACTTGAAGGGCTTTCCATTTATTTAAGATGTTCCTCTGTATGCAAGCATTATTGTATCGCCCTTATGGAGAAAAAGCAATACAAAGGGATCGCTTTGTCCGTCCGTCACAAAAACTTAACGTTGGCTATAACTTTGCCATTTCTTAAGATTTCTTCATCAAACTTCCAAATTGCATTTCTTATGATGAAGGGGTCATGATGCCTCGAAATTTTGTAGGTCAAGGTCATATTTGACAGAGTTATGCTCCTTTTTGCACTTAGATTTTGTCACAAAAACTTATTTGTTATTCTGACAAAGTATAAGAGGACGACACAAGTTTTCTGCTTAACACCCATCTGGTTTTGCTAAGATAGGCTATTTAGATTATACAACCTTTGGAAAAAGGATGGATATATAGTTTTGCTGATGTCCATCTAAGAGTTACTGTCTGTCAATTGGTTAGACCATAAACCATATGGTTTTAAGAATTATTTGGTTAACCTTCTATAAACTTTACATGATGGTTTCTTTCGATAAGTAGATGAGCCTATATATTTTGAGGGTCCTTCCATGAAAGGTCATAACCTTTATATTGAAAGTGGTTTCCAGACAACTCGACCACATGTAGCCTTCGGGAAGATTACAGAGCATTTTTAACTTGTCTAGAAAATGAATATTGAGTCTTACGGTAATAGAATATTTGCTTAAATATGAGTTTATTTAAAAAAACATTCCATACTTTTATGCAGCATTTTATTTGATTAAAAAGGGCAAAGCGGGTATTTTTTTTTCATTCCTTTCAAATAAGGTTGATATGACTTAAAGTCAAACATGTGCAATGCTTCCTTGATATATGAAATGCTGATAGTCTGTGTAAAAAATTGTGTGTAGTATTTGGAAAATCAACATTTTAAGCCAGTTAAATATCATAATACTGCTTTTGATACAGTGACAGGAGCTTCTTTAGGCCACAATCGTATAATGTAGGGCAGCAAACAAGTATTTACCTCTTACTAATGTCTCGAAATTTTGAAATTAACAAGGCCACTAGGATCAGAACCATTTCATCAGTATGCATGTATCACTAATCAATGTAACAGCTAGATTGTTCGTAATTGTTGCTTCACAAAGTTGCTCATATTTCAAGAAACTGAAAATTAACAAAAAAGACACGATCTTTCTGCTTTATGTAATCATTTGGTTACTCAGTCTTCATTTTACACAGTTGGAATTGATGATCTGTTAACAATTTCTTGATCATTTATATCAAACGGACATCTATCACCCTGCTGGTCTCAAATTATTTTTTTGTCTTCCCGACAAGTGATCATGACAAGACATCTGGAGTTGATCATACTCTGCACTTTTTAGTACTGTAAAATCTTTATACTCGCAATTTATTTCACGATTTTCCAAATTTCTATTTATTAACGAGTTTTTCATTTTTTTCGAGCAATCACTATTTTTTATATAATCATTGTTTATTTGCTATTTTAGCAAGAAATGCTTCATTTGCAAACATAAGGACGGAGGGGGAGGGGGGAGGGGGGAGGGGAACTGTCTTTTACAGTATACAGTCTGTTAATTTCAGTGACCACCTCTATAAACAATGAATGGTTTTGTCCCAGTAGAAAGATAGACAAGTCTATTTTAGATATGACATTGTAATATAGACAGGAACTTAACCCATTCATACCTAGATTTTTTACAATGGGATCTTCTGACTTCCAATTTGGGCAAGTCTATTTCTTTAAATAGGGGTGTATTGAAGAATTGTGATCCAAAATGCTAACAAGTTAAATCGTGATCAGACATCGTTGTATATGTGGTCTGCTCCAATGTGTAGCTGTTAAAATGTATATACATGTATTTAAATAGACGCTAGGCAGAAATGGTTTAAGAACTGCTATGCAAGTCTTACTGGTTAAAACCAATGTAAATCAATGTAAGTTACGTAATACTCAATATTGTACTCTTTGATAATTGCTAGAAACTGTGACAAAAAGAGAGTTCTATATACTTTCCAGCATGAGGAAATATATTGTAGTACTGTAGTTAGATGCTTGCTATGTGATATTGTGTACAGTTTATGTTGTAACATGTTACTAGTTATTAGCCAAGAACAATGTTAATTGGAATTTCAGTATTTATGTTTTCCTTAAAGTTTTTGGTCAAGATTTATTATAAATATTGTAATAAATGTATTTAAAGAAATAAGTTTTTGGGTGAACTTACATTCTGTGAAGTCATGGAATTTGTGGGCATAATTTTTTTTCTATTTCATGCATTCTTCAGTTCACAAATTTCCTTTTTTCAAATGTTCCAAAAGACATTTGACTTGCTCCTAAGCGGTTTGCTTGGCATTTTGGTAAGAAATACCCCAAAATTAGAGAGTGAACATCAGTGGCGTCACATGGAATGCGATATGAATTTGCCATAGAATATGAAATGAATTGACCTTAAGATGAAAATGAAAAAGTTTTGCATGAAATGCTAAAAAATTGCTAAGGTCAGGTGTTTATAGATTATGAAACAGCAAATATTTTATCAATGAGCATGTAAGTTTTGTTTGTTCAGACTAAGTCCAAAGTTTATGTAAAGTACTGTGATGAGAAAGATGTTGGTTTCTTATTTAAGTTGACACTTAATATGGGTGGATATTATGTTGAATTGTTAGCATCTCAGCTAAGTTTCATTTTGTTAAGACTCTGCATTATTATGGTATTTATAAGTAATAAATTTTGTTTCAAACTAGACTGAATTGTTTTTGTTTTCATTGACATACTTTCCAAGTTGATTTTCCTCAGACTGTCACTATTTTTATGCCCCCGAAGGGAGGCTGTTAAAATCGCACCGTCCGTCTGTCCGTCCGTCCGTCTGTGCGTCCCCACTTACAATTCAGGTCCGGACTGTAACTCTGTCCACATTGAAGGATTTTAAAATAACTTGGCACACATGTCTAGCACATCAAGGCGGCGTGTCGCGACAAGACCCACATCCCTACCTCAAAGGTCAAGGTCACACTTGGAGTATGAAGGTTATGGAATCCTCTATATATGCACACATTCGTGTCCGGACTGTAACTTTGTCATGCATTGAAGGATTTTAAAATAACGTGGCACAAATGTCTAGCACATCAAGACGACGTGTCGCGAACAAGACCCACATCCCTAGCTCAAAGGTCAAGGTCATACTTAGAGTTTGAAGGTAATGGATTCCTCTATATATGCATATATGCACACATTCGTGTCCGGGCTGTAACTTTGTCATGCATTGAAGGATTTTAAAATAATTTGGCACAAATGTCTAGCACATCAAGACGACGCCGGTACAAGACCCCCGTGCAGTTCATTCAAGGTCAAGGTCAAACTTAGAGTTTGAAGGTAACGGATTCCTCTATATATGCATGTATGCACACATTGTGTCCGGACTGTAACTTTGTCATGCATTGAAGGATTTTAAAATAACTTGGCACAAATGTCTAGCACATCAAGACGACGTGTCGCGTACAAGACCCACGTCCCTAGTTCAAAGGTCAAGGTCACACTTAGAGTTTGAAGGTAATGGATTCCTCTAGATATGCATATATGCACACATTCGTGTCCGGACTGTAACTTTGTCATGCATTGAAGGATTTTAAAATAATTTGGCACAAATGTCTAGCACATCAAGATGACATGTCGCGTGCAAGACCCACATCCCTACCACAAAGGTCAAGGTCACACTTAGAGTTTATAGGTAATGGAATCCTGTATACATTGTATATGCATACATTTGTGTCTGGACTATAACTTTATCATGCTTTGAAGGATTTTAAAATAACTTGGCACAAATGTCTAGCACATCAAGTGGATGTGTCGCGTGCAAGACCCAAGTCTCTACCTCAAAGGTCAAGGTCACACTTAGTGTTTAAAGTAATGGAAAACTGTATGCATGGTTACTCTGTCATGCATGGAAGGATTTTAAAATTACATAGCACATTTATTGAGCACATGGAGAGGACACAGACTGTGAGGCACCTCTTTCGGGGGCATTCGTCACTTGTGAGGCACTGCTCTTGTTAGTTCAGCTGAGCAAGTTTCCTCAGGGTAAGCAATTATTTTCACAGATGCTCACTGACCAGTGTCTGTCCACCATTTTCCTAAAACAGAACATCCTTGAAACCACTGGTAGGGGCTTGAACCTTGGCTCACTGTCCAGTTTATGTCCACCATTTTTCTAAAACAGAACATCTTTGAAACCACTGGTAGGGACTTGAACCTTGGCTTACTGTCCAGTGTATGCCAACCATTTTCTAAAACAGAACATTTTTGAAACCACTGGTAGGGACTTGAACCTTGGCATACTGGTAGATGTTCTATTGATAGTCGTCTTCTGAAGAAATTCCATTCAATCGAAAATTCTGGTTGCTTTGAAAAACTTTGAACAGCATTGTCTAGTCAGGAAATAGACCTTGGTTTATACTACTTTATCTTAGATTGTGAAGGAAACTTGTAGCTTATCATGTCACTTATAGACTTTACTATGGTATGGAATTCAAATGCATAGTAATGTAATCAGGAAGGGAGACATTTGAATGAATTTATAGCTACTGGGTAATGTCCAGCAGAACTAATGCCATGGTGGTTTCTCTGTCGCCATCTGTCCGTTAACCTTTCCTTCAAAACACTATTGGTCACAATTTTTATTTGATCTTCATTAAACTTACTCATAAGGTGCCCTGCAACTTGTTGCTGATCCCTGTTGATTTTTAGGTTAGTAGGTCAAGGTTGGTTTTACTGAGTAGATGATCCCTACTGTTTTGGGGTCAGTTGGTCAAGATCTAGGTCACAGTGACCTCTGTTGCCTTTCACAAAACTTACTCAGAACAGTCCAGGAGAGTAATACTGGTCTTTTTGGCCTCTTGTTACTTTAACGCAATAATGAACAGAAATAATGTTTTTCCATCAAAAAAGCGTAAAAAGAAAAATATCAAAGAACACTTTTTGGGCAATACATTTCTTTTTGGTACATTTTTTGGTGGTAACGAGTAACAATCTTTTTTGTAACAACGCCCTTTCTTCAATCTATACAGATTTATACTTATAAAAATAAATCGGCAATTAAGAATCTTTGCAACAGATTTAGTTTTATTTCGGTATTTTTCAGTGTTATCGGCAATGAAATATCTTTTCAGTTATTTAAGTTACATTTAGGAACCTTTTTTTACTTTACTGTATTATTGGCATGCAGTTAACAATCTTTTCGGCTAATTTAGTTTCATTTCGGAAATGCAGAATCGTTTCTGCAAGCGCAAAAACACGGGACCAGCAGACACTGCTTGATTATAATGGAAACATACACAATGTCTCAACGTATACTTTACGATACTGTGAAACTGTTCTGAAATATTTTCATTTGCATCACTCGATCACTGTAGATATGAAAGTTTTGATATACATTGTAAAGGGAAAACACGTGATTCTGAATATTTGGTCAGAATAACTTATGACATATTTCGTAGACATATACATTGTTCGGCAAATAAGGCAAAATTACCTTGTATGGTACAAATGGATACAAAAACGGTGGTTATTTTTCAAGGGAGGTAACACCAGCAAACAAAAACAAAGTAGTATGCAGGTTACTTCCATTTATTTTTATGCTAACTAATGAAATACTGTGTTATATCAGTGAAATATAGAGTGATGATATAGATTTCATATCAGTCACAGTGTGGGTGATATAGGTCTGCCGGATTTCCTTTTTTAAGTAGTGCATATACAAACTTTTGCTTTTGTTGTAATAGTTAGTATAAAATAAAAAGAAAATTTGTTTGTTTTGAGTGGATATAGAATATATCTCAACTCAAAGTGATACAAATTTTCACATTTTAACTCTCGTGAAAATATTATAATTGTATCAGTCCTCGGTGAGATACATGTATCCACTCATACAAACAAATATCCTATATTTACTAGTCGTTTTGAAACAGAACAGGCTTTCTTAATTCTAAAAATATTAACGATATTTATCGTTTTATAGTTGTACATGTTGAATTTAATAAATTTAATGTTTATTTACTCAACAAGTAATACTGACAGTGCGCTGCCCTTGTCTATTGTGAAAATAAACGTGTGTCCATTATGTTTTTCACCTGCACGAGGAAATGTAGCGTAACGTCATGGTATATGGGAAAGGATGAGTTTGCCATTTTTTTATTTAGAAATGTGATTTATCCAAATGACTCCATATATACTTCATGTATACTTTATGGTTAATATCAATGTCTAAACTTATGATGTAAACGATTCATATCAAGTTTGCCGTTTTCGTTTAATTTATCATTTTGAAAAGTCTGCCAGTCTTTGAACTAGCCAGTGAAACTCATTTTCGATAAATGATAGATGTTGTATTTTCATTTTTAACTGAATTAGTTGTCGTCAGCAAATGAACGGTGTTATTTATCTTCAAATACGAGGAAAAAGATGGAAAATGACATTTTAATTGGTATATCCTATAGTTTAGTTACCCCTTTTTTTTCGCTGTACTGTTGCATGTCAATATTTCCTTTCCTCTTATGCAACAATACCGGTACCTAACCGTTGTTGATGAGAAATATCTACCTTATTAGCCAAAAATACGAATATAAATAACCAGTGTCATGGTAGAAATTTATTTATAATAATTGATTTATCTACAATGATTTTACATGCACATGGAACCACGGTGTGTGTTGTTTTCGTTATAAGTGGAAATGAAACTGTCTAACTGGTGGGAATGAAACTGTCCAAGATATGATTGATTTGTGAAACCAGCACAAGAACCGGTCTATAGAAAACTTCTGCGAAGTATATCCGTTCCTAAGGAACAGACTCTCTTTTGCCGTTTACCCATACTCTCTATTTTACACATACATCCGGGTTTTCATCCTGATACCCGTATATACGGAAATTATGAAAATGCAAAACGCTCCCCGAGCCCTTCAGTATTACATCATATTTTTAATGAAGCATGCACTTTGAATGATTGGAAAGAACGATCGCCGACGTTAAGTTATCAAAGGATGACATCGTCTGCTTTTCAGTTTACCGCGCAATCAATACGATAAATAAGGATTAAATGCATTTTCGTGTAACTTCTTATTTTTGTATCTACCGGATAAATTGAAAATAAATCTAAGCGAAAATTATAGGAAGTAGCATGGGTCGAAAAATGGCGAAATACGGGTATAATTGTTGCGTTTATATCTCCGGTAGGCGAAAGACTTGTTATTTGAACGCTCGGATTCAATTGAAATCCATTTAAGGATACCTTTTCAGCGAATAATTGCGGTAAATGAAATTAAATCGGGAACACTGCGAGGCTTTTTATTGTCGCACGGGAGGCTTGACAGTAAATTTCACCTATTTATCGCAGTGAAAACAAGGAGATTGAAAGCTATCAACTTTTGAATGCGACTGTTAATTTGAACTGAATTGCGTTTTCAGACGTTTTCTTGTAATTATTTAATTATTTAATAATTAACGGACGGGGAATCCAGTGGGCAAATACTGCAGAAATTGGTACCATGCTGCAAATGCCATAAAACCGTGAATTTTACGAGTCTGAAGAAATTGATATATATTAATAATAAAGAGTAGTTTTCGATTACCAGAACGATTTCTAAACTTGCTACATATACTGAATACGAAATAAACAATTCATACAAACAAGTTTTCACGCAACATGCAAGTTTTTATAACTGTTCTAGTGTAAAGACTTTGCGACAGATTTGCTTTTGTTCAGTGTATAATATACTGTCCATTGTTCACCATAGCATGTCCCCCGGCCCCAGATTCTCCTTCTTGTCTTGCTAAAGATTTGAGAAAATATCTAATAAACATATTCTGCCTGCAATCCAGACAGACAGCAATCCGGGCAGCCTTTCGTTTTAGCGGAAGTTGGTCAACGGGCAACCAATGAGATTTATGCAGCTGTTTTACGGCAAGGTTTGTCTCCTTGTCCTATTTTCAAGCAACGGAAGTTGCTTGCGTCCGGCTTACATAATGAATGCGTGCACATGGCGGGTAATATATTGGCAAACCGGACACAAACTCACCTAAATCGAAATTTTAAAATATGGCTTAAAAGGATACCTTACAGTCATTTCACAATGTAATAGTGCCTATGTAAAATTGTATTAGTGTTGGGCTATGTACATTGTTACAAGGGGGAATTAATGACCGAGATACTGTCAACTTGTAAATTTTCGCGTGTCGAAAATATCGCGATTTATCATCAAACACTCTTGTTCGAAATTCGCGACAGCAGAATTCTCTGATAGTGAATCTATGTGAAATGAATCTTTCGCGAGATTTTCAAACTTACGAAATAGGAAAAAAAGCGAATATTAAATCTACCTAATTTACAGTAGCAAGATAGGTTGGTGAGAATCATCGGCGATCACAGTGACTTTCGCCGTTGTTGATACATGTATACATTTATTCTTTATATATCTAACAATACTAAATAAAAAAATCATTTTGTTTGATAATTTTCGGACAGCCGTTTTGTTCGTCTATTTTCGAACAACGAAGTCCTTGAAATATGAACAACTTCTGAAATAACAATATATCTATATCTATTTTTATTTTCAAATGTAGCATTATTATAATAAACAAGAAGTGCACATTTCTATATTGAGTAACATCTAAACCTAAAAGGTGTCTTTAACAACAGTATATCTCTATGCATACATACAGTAAACTCTGTATATAACGACTTCGGATATACCGAAATTCCGGATATAAGGAATTCATATTCTGGGCCTGATGTTTCTTCTTCTTCATTCAAATTAAAATGTTATATAGATATAACATACTCCGTATAAATGGAAAAAAATTAAATGGTCCCAACGCAGTTCGTTATACACGGAGTTCACTGTAATTATAATTCATGTATAGTGCAAGCAGTGTTTTTTAGCAGTCTTAGGGTTAGCTGAGGTGGTCATTCGAAGTAGGTTGCTAGTTAAAAGGTTTATTATAAATTTTAACATATTTTAGAATGACTGCTTAACCCACGTGACTTCTCACAAAGGATCAGTTGAACGCTAACAGATAAACTCTGCTTTCAATGACATAAATCAATGTGTAGCCGCCCAAAGGATTGAGAAGTTCCTGTATTGAAACCACCCTTAGGACCAGCAAAGAGTGGTCTTATTAATAAATCGGTCTTATTAGCGAGGTCTATTTAATATAAAAATGAGCATATGGTTCTGAAAAGTTTGGTCTTAATATCGAGGGGGTCTTAATATCGGGTGGTCTTAAGATTGGAACTTTATTTATTAGTATTTACTAATAATTTTGCATATTCGCTGATCTAAAAAGCTAAAAAGTTTTGTTATTAAAGAATGCGAAGAATCAATCATTTTGGAATTTTGCGGCATAAATTTAAGGTCAGACAGGGACCAAAGTTTGTCTTTGAATTAAGCTATCGATAGTAAGTCGATATTCAATGATATGAAAAGACGTACCTGAAAAAAAATGTGATTTTGTAATATAGTATTTCATAACCTGGAGCCATGATATGTAAAAAGAAAACGTACAGTATATTCCCATTGTTCTATACACTGCTGGGACACCTTCTTGTGCACTTGAGGCAGTATATAGGAAAAAATATCTCTAAATCTAGATTTCCACATTCGTAACCAGAAATAGAAAACCATGAATAAATAAATAATATTCTTTTTGTACATGACGTGTCTGCAACAGTCTGCAAGTATCTATTGGTGCAAGTTTGTAGACTGTGTCACTTGTAAGTCTAAGGGCTCACACGAGTTCTGGTCTGGACTGATATGTGTCACAGTCTCGATTTTACTGTTACGTTCATTATGTTTTTGATTAAGATCTATGCCGTGTCTCACAGATACTTGTTTTTCTGTATTATTTTCCGCGTAGGACGTACTTTCTCTATATAGGCTATTTGTGGTCGTACTGCAAGATGTTGGCTTTGGGATATAAACTGGATAATTTAAAACTTTGTTTTCGTCATCAAAACTGTCTTCTGTGACGTCAATATCCGACGAACATTCGTCAGAAGTGTCAAGATCTACGCAGTTGTCGGCCTTTGAATCAGCTTCGCTGAAAGAATTGTCGGTCGTGTCTGGACTTTGCATTTGATGACTAGAAAATTCCGCGCAGCCGAAAATGGAGCCGTCTTCGCCAAGTTTAAGTCTCTCATGGATCCGTTTGTGTCGCTCAAGGTTACTCTTGTGACTCGTTGCATAGTCGCAACTTGGACATGTGTAGTCCTTCTGACCACTGTGCACCGATAGATGGCGCTTTAACAAGGCTTTCCGGCAAAATCGTCTGCCGCAGTATGGGCAAGAGTACCCATTGTGATGAAAAATCATAATATGTTCGCGAAGTGAGGCTTTTGTACTGAAGCTTACCCCGCAACATTCAAGAAGTTTATCACAAGTTTGGTGCATAGTAGAGATATGACGTTTCAAGTTGTTTCTTCGGTCAGTTACATATCTGCAATGTGGACACGGAAACAGTTTCCCGCGGAATGTGTTGCAGACGAGCATGGCAAGTTCTAAGTAGTTCCTGTTTATCGGTGTTTTAAGTTTATGCGATTCAATAGTATTCGAATTATTTCTGTTAAGCGAATGTAGTAAATTTAAGTTCTGCAGATCATGTGCTTGACCTCCAAAGCCAAATGGTGCAAACGGCATTGTTGGGTACGGTAATAGCGGTGTTGGTATTGCCACAGTGGAGGCTGGGTTTGGAACGGTTGGTAGAGAGAGAATTGGTAAAGCATGAAAACCAGCATTTGCGGCGTTAAGTGGAAAGGTTGCTAAACTTGGTCGTACTTCGGATGTCCTCGTGTGAGCCGGAAGTGGATGTCGTATCGGCTGTGGGGCTGGTAGATGTTTTCTATATTCAGTTTGCAACCTCACGCCTTGAACATCACAAAGTCCTGGAGTCCTGAAAATATAAGACAATGCATTAGTTGTGTTGTCTTTTGTTTTTCATGCAGTTGAAGTTATAGCTCTACTTTAATTACGCTGTACAATGACTACAAACGCTTTACTATGGTGTCCAGTAAGGGTCATTGCCTTTTCTGTGATAATATATTACGCGAAATCGCGATGTTATGATGGCCATGGGCGACGTGACGATTGCAATGCAAGAAATTACGACAGGAAAACAACCTGTGCCGCCATCGTTACTTCGCATATCTACATCTTTACTTCTACCATCGCCAGCTTAACTTCGCGTTATCGACTAATAATACATATAGGAAGGCGATGGCTCTTACGGAACACCATACCCCTTCTTTTGTTTACTATTACTTCTCCCCGAGGACATTTTTAACCAAATAGCCGACAACTTTTATCGTTTTTTTTTTGTCATTTAGTCATAAATATTTTTCAAGGAATTTATAGTTTGTTTTCGTCAAGTTTTATACACCAACATAATGACTATAAACATGTAGTACTACATATAATATTGGCAGTCTTATGGTCCCATAGTATATGTAGAATGCACGTGTATATACTAGTACTAGCAAAGTTGACAAAACATGAACCTCATAATTTAGTAGGTACCTCTTTGGTAGATTGATTTAGAAGTTTAATAACTTGGTAAAACTTCTTTTTTTATATGTTTTTAAAGCATCCACTGTGTTTTGAGCATCATTTTTAACTATACACCAATGTGACCATTTTGAAGAGTAATGTAGCCGGATCACGATTGAAAAATTTGAGGTTTTCAACAACAAATACATAAAAAGAACTTTTTGCTTGTAATTGTGCTTGTTGGGTCCACCATCCTCTTCAGAGGCTATAATCGGTACGACCCGTTAAAAAGAACAAGTTTTGAAGGTACCATTTATAATATAAACCACAACGTTTTATTACTGGGCTGCACACCCATGAGTAATGTAACATAAATTTGAGGCACACAGGAAATTTCTTTCAAACTTTGACTGACATATCGCACCATGCGCCTATATATTCATACCATGTACGGCGGACTGGTAGACAATGGCATATGTAAGGTGTCAGTTACACTTATTTTGGGCTCTCATTCAGCCGTCTCGGACTTCATGCTGGGAGCCCATGGGCTTTTGGGTATAAGATTCACGTGTCAGGAGTAGAATGAAATATGTGTTGTTTTCTTTGGGGTGTCGTGGGCCTTCTTTACCGTCCTAAATAAACGCGAGTCGCAGTGGTCGTAAGACGAAACCTAGGCTGATAGACTATGGCTAATGTTTTGAATAAATTAGCCATTTATTATGGGATGTTATTCAACTCACCATGTATACGGCACAAGATAATTGAAAAGGCAAGTCGGAGAAGAGGTGCGACGGTGACATGAATGAGTTTTGTGTTGACGTTTGCCTCTCGTTCAATAAAACTCTAAATTTTGACTTAAAAAAAAACAAGAATCTCACGACAAATTGAAATATAATTGCAGCTTTAAGAAATATATTAATTGCTTTTATGATTTAATGTGAAAAATATGTTGCACTCTAAAGTGCACACACTTAGCGGTAAATGTATTCATATCGAAATTAAAGAAAATCATTTAACGCAGTCTTACAAATGAGTATATAGGAACATTTTTTGTTGTTTATTTGAAACTTTCCAATGTGCTGAAAAACTTTATTATTATAAAATATATACATTGCAGGCCCTAAAAGAGATATTAGATAAAACATTTGGATCCCCCGTCGGTAGCATAATTTCACTTCAATTACTTCATATTTTATTGGTGCATGATGCTAATTTTCAAATTAAATTTTACATTATCAATTCTTCATTTAGCATATTTGTGTGATGAAACATAATATATACTTTTAACTGAATGCCTAAAGATTTTTGGTCACATTAATTGCAAATGATGTATTAGTTAATTTCATTGGAACCGGGATTATCTAACACTTAGTAGATACTTTAGTGAGTTATCTCCCCTCTGTACTCTTTAAAATAGAGTTGTCCTTTCATTTGCATTACTTTGTATTTATCGTTATTTTGTTTGTTCTATAAGGTAGAAATTAAAACGAATATTTGCAACTATGATAAATGAGATTAAAAAGTAAGTGTGGCTACATGTTAACGCATGGAGCATTTTTAGAGAAGCAACGATGAAGTAAGTTCTACTGCAACTTGTTAATTATGTGTATTTGCGCGGCAGTATTTGCGTGGCATTTTTGCGCGGCAGTATTTGCGTGGCATTTTTGCGCGGCAGTATTTGCGTAGCATAGTTGTCTGTACGTTTACAGTGAAGTCTTGGTGAAGATTGGAATGCCCATACTGGGTCAATATTTATTTAAAACAACCATTAATTTTATGCATTTTTCTCTTAATCTACCAGAAAGAATTTATCATCACCTGAAGAAAAGCAGCCACAGACAATTGTACAATTGCAAACACTTAAGGTCGCCATTGTATTATCACTCCATGCATATAGTTCCTTTAGTAGTTTATTCCACCTGTTTTCTGTTGTCGTTTTCAGACATTTTTTGCCTTTTTCTTTAATTTTGTCAAATATAACAGGAAATGGCTTCATGTTTATACCTGTATTATAGATTTTGCTCTTGTAAACGAAATGCGACTTCCAGATGAGAAAACGTTTTCAACATGTTTTCTTTAAATCGTGAATTTCAAACACGTATTAACAAAGCGATATAACAGCTTAATACACAAATAAGTTGTTACTGCGTCGCAGATCCGCTTGTCTTTAATGCACAAAGAAAGTTAGTTAAAAAAGACATAATTACAATAAATAATAACAAAATCAATAATAATAATAATAATAATAGATAAAACTATCATAAGAATCATTTTAAGAATCTAGACTAGAACACGCCCAATTGCAAATACTTTGTAATACTGCACAACCCTTGATGTATAAAAAAATGTCTTTAAAAGTTTCGTTTGGACTTTTTGTAGATTTCTTTTCTTTGGCATCTAAAAAGAAACATTTAAATAAATGGTTTACCTTGATTTTCGCGCTTCAGTCATATATAAATCGTAAATCACGTAAATAAACTCTTAACATGTCAAATATTTGATGATTTTTTTTCCCTTTCACACCTGAAGCTGCAACAATTACATTTACAATATATACAATGTCTCGGCGTACTGCATGCTAGCTGTTACAGTTTGCTATTCTGATTTCGCCACGTGAGCGCCAGGACACTTTTGAGATATTTATGCAATTAATCTTGAGTCACAGATGCAAGTGAAGGATATAGAAAGTCTTATTTTGTTAAAAAAAGAAAACATTTACTATGTCGTTTAACAAATAAAATGCAATTGCAGACGGAATATTGATTCCTGCAGCCATCCGGTTAATAAAAAATCTTTATACGAATTAAAGGAACAAACACCGCATGAAGACATCAATTAAGCGGACGATACGTAATGTTATGGTTAATATCATGTAAAATGCTGTACATAAATCATAGCCCACACATATAGAAATATGACAGACTAGGAACCAGCTTTGAAAACACACATCTGGTGTGTAGGACGAACTTGGAACCAGCATAAAAGATAAGTGGATGCATGCGCATGCGCATTACACGCAAGTTTCCTTCATGCAGAATGACCTTGGAATGGTTCATCACGCATAAAAAGGGGATGCAAGGTGGAAACAAAACAGTCTTGTTTAATTTCTATCATGTTTCGTAAACAATATACCAAATTGTTTGGAAATGTGTGTAGCATATGGCACTGACGGAATTAATTACCAACACCTAGGACGGACCTGGCAATTCAAGATGGCGTTCAAGATGGCCGCCTTAAATTACCAATTTTATGACAATTTTATGTTCATATGTGGCTGTTTTATTAACTAATATAACCCCAAGTAATTGCATGGATATTACTCAATTTATAATGTACATTTGCATCAAACTGATGTCATTTTGCTCCGAAATAATGACAAAGTATTAGTCAACATGGCTAACATGTCGCTTTTTGTCCCAGTTGAATTTAGCGGTGATTCTGAGAATGGAAAGTTTCAGAATGATTTTGTATGCGTTTCGTAAGTTGCAACGACTGAAGAAGCTCGATTAATGCATACTGTGTGTGTTAAGTTAGTTAAGGCCGCATCAAGAAATATAATCATTCTCTATAGCATTCGAATAATTGGCGGACATTAAATAAGAGGGGAGCGGTGGTGTAGAGGTTAAGGTGACTGTCTCTCATCCCGGATGTTGCGGGTACGAGCCCCACTGGTGTCACGACCGTACCTCCTCACGTGACACCAGTACTCGATAAGCTGCAAATTTTCTTCACAATCGAGCTAAAATGAATAAACATAAGCTAAAAGCTAACTAAGACCGATGGTGGAATTTAAGTATGATCACGAGTAGAAAATGTTTAGTATGTCCCTCTCAAGATATATGATGCAGACATATGTTCGAGCAGCTGGAATCATTGGCATGGTCTGTTATTAACCCATTTGTACCTAGATTTTCACAATTGGATCTTCTGACTTCCAATTTGGGCACGTCTATTTCTTTAAATAGGGATGTTTTTTCAGAACAAAAATCTTAATTGTATTTGTCGTGTGCTCTGTTTGAAAACATACATTTTTAATAGTCACGAGGCATTGAGGGTTTTGTAAAAAAAACTTGCTTTGTTCAATGTTATTTAAAGATGAAAATTTGTCAAGTTTATAACGACAGATACATTATAATTCTCTTTAATAAATAATTTTCATGTAGGATATATGTTTAATATACAATGTAGTACGTTGGGATTTAAAGACTCCGTGGTCACGCAGATCCATATCGTTCACTTTGGCCATTTCCTATCACGAAGTTTTAAAAAAATTATGCTTTAGCAGTTTAGAAGTATAAAACTATAACATCTCACTTTAAGCTTTCAACGCTGGAAAAACATTGGTTCAATCCCTGATAATATCCTGGGTCTTTTTGTAGAAAACCTGCACTTTCTCTTGAACGAAGAGAGGCTAATTTTGTTAATCTCGGGAACGATAACTGTCATTCGTTTGTCTAACCAATTATTGTTGACCAAACATGTACATTTCATTTGAAACAATGTCTTCATAACATATGAATATTTTTGGAAAACAATGAAAACCGTTTTAAAGGTGTTCCTCCTTAGCTTCCGTAGATATGGCGAGAAGGAGATACGGAAGCGTGTACATGGTTCCTGGCCGAGAGAGTGTTTGTTTATGTTATACATTTCAGGCGCGTAGGAAGGGTATGGCAGATGTGGATTCACTAAATGGGCGAGGGATCCGGGTGCCACCTAGGGCAGAGCTTGATATGGTACCCAGGGGGGCGAAGCCCCCGGCAAAAATGCTTTTGGAAATTTAAGCAAAGATCTAAGTACTACATGTATATGCTATATGCATAGGTCCCCAGGTAGAGCCCTGGTAGGGGACAGTGTGTCAAGTTCCCCGCGAGACTTTAAAGCTGTTTAAAGTATTATATGTTATCTTTGAATACAAAAAAGTACTAACACAAGTTTGTTTCGTCAGCGTTTATAAAGTAGATTTTACTTAGAGCAATCCCTCTTACTTAGTGTAGTGTCATCTTGAAATTTGAACTATGTCAGAGTTGCATCCATGTTGTAGCATAGTTAGTTATCCTAACAGCTTGATATAGTCATAACCGTATAATCTTCCTACCTGAATTTGAGATACGTCAAGGTCAAGCTCGCCATAGTTAGCATAGCATAGCTAGACCTAGCCTCGCCACCAGGCTATATGATAGTATATTTTCAGTATTTCAGCAGAATATTTTCTGGCCCATATCTACTGACAGGGCTTGATCATCTTGATCTTACATTTTTGGCAGCTAAGTTAATTGAGTAAGAAATAGTAAATGTAAGGACTGAATGCCAGTCAAAGCTAGACCAGAAAAGGCACCCAGATGTCTTATTTGATACCAAATGTTCTCTCGGCCGTCGTTGTAGATACGTGCCTGGTAGGAAGTACAACAGGGCACACGCAAATATTTGGATAAAGGTCCCTATTTGCGAGATTTACAGCTTAAGAAAGATGAAAGGCTCATCATCAGTAACGGACCACCTTGTCTTCCAACCGGCTACTTCCCGTCGGAACTCACCCCAATCAACCTGGACGTCATGACTGATTATATCCGGCTCGATTTCTGCCATCAGGTTCTCTGTATATTAGCCATTGTGCCAGGGAGCGGTTATGCGCAGATGTAATGCACTTTCATTTTATATCAAAATAGCCTGCACCCGGAAATATACGATGAATACTTTACACGAGTAGAATCATCAGGCTAGTGCAAAGGTCTGAATTGAATCTAGAATTTGAAATTAATCTAAAACTTGGACGAATATATTAATCCAGTCTAGATGTAACGGTTTTAAACAATAAAATTAAAATTTTAACATGGATATCTCTGAAAATAATGTGGATTCAGCTGCGTACCTGCGTATAGGTAGCTACGCGCCTGCATTTTCACATTCAAAAAAAGAGAAATAATTCTGTGGAATGTTGCTATGACAGTGGCTACAACGGCTTAAAATACTGATAAATTAATTAATTTTATATTCACCGACATTCTGTCTAATAAGAGATAGAACCTTGCAAATAATTTTGATAACTGAAACTGACCGACATATGCTAAATGTAATGAACAAAATATTCCAAGGATAAATATTTTCTTTTGACATGACATTTAAGAACTATAAATACAAAATTACGTAAACATTCTCAAGACGAGTGCTCACACAAGAGTATTTGTATCGGAAGAAAGAAGTGCGGTCAAATTCCGTTAACGGGAATCGAAACCACGACAACTGGGTAAGTAGTGCATCGCTCTCGACACTGCTTACTGTCACTGTTATTAGATTTATCTTACTCTAAAAATGCTTTAGCTTTTTTTATAATTCTAATTTGTTACACATGTTAGAATATGTGTCCCATGGTCAAAGGGAATAAATAAAAAATGTTAAAACAAAAACGTATTGTTTCCAAAACCGACGTACGCAGTACTGGCAACATCTTGGATATTGAAAACACATTATACTGTTTTTGTGGTACAGTCAACTCCGTATATAACGAACTCTTTGCGACCATTTCAATTTATTCCTTATATCCGGATTATGTTATATCCGTATATCATTTTAATTTCGTTATATCTGGGTTCGTTATAATGTTTACGGAGTTTAGTGTATATCTTTTTATAGTGAACATTTGTAAGGGTAGTCTGTTTAAAGTGTTGCCAGATTGACCGGGATAAGTTTCTTAAATTAAAATGTGCTGTTGAAAATTGCTGTGCCAAGTAACGAATTACCTGTATCATTGTCAAACACAGTAACAATGTGTTTACCGCTGCATATTTCATTCAAGAACGAAAATGACACAATAGATTAATTATAAATACAGTTAACTTGTCATCTACTCCGGTCTGTTAAGATAGTCCTTCCAAATTGCGACAACTCCCCCGCCCTTCCTTTCTCCTTCTATACCACAATGGATGTCGCTTTGTAGAAGTTCTTTCAAATTAGAAGTCTCGTTCACTGTTTTAATACATTTCATATATTAGTATACCAAAACAATTATTGTAATAGTTGCTTTTGTTGGTCACTGATTGACCATCATGGCCAGGCAAGATACAAAATTTCTAGAACAAATTTTAAACATCATTTGTGGGAAAGTATAATGCGAGAATATCGTCGAACTTCTCGACCGTGAGTCATGGTTTCGAGTCCCGTGAACGGAATTTGACCACGACCTTTACAATACTTCTTTTCTGTAAGTCCCAGCTAACCCTAGGACTTCTCCATGGGTGAACGTGCCAAGACTCCTGACATGCGCAGGTTGAAGAGAGACAGATGCAGATACAAGGGAATCCGGATACAAGACCCTATAGCTCTTTTACGAATAGACCCCAAGCTTCTTTAACATCCCTGGTGTATAGCACCGATTCCTCTGGGTTTCTAACCAGTTCATATCTAGATGTGCGGTAAACACTGAAAACCGCTCCTGCAATTTCGGGATTCGAACCGGGGTGGGCTGTTATATAGACTTCCTTAAACTCTCTTTTATTTTAAACTTTTTTGCATCTTGTAATTTGCTTAAAAACGAACGAAAGAATGAATTTATGCACAAACGAGATATTAAATGAATGAAATATTTTATTCATTGCTGTGTGACCTTTGAGAAATATTGTGTCTGCGGTATAGTGCAATGCCGCTTCGAATTTCTGTAAGCTGATATAACATTTGAAAAAAGAATTGACTAGTGCAGTGCATATTTCATAAATTAATTGATTGGCTATATAACAAGCCATTTGTCGTTCTAAAAACCAACTCGACTATAGTTTTTCAATTAAACTTGTATGGAAGTGAGATGTTAATATTTTGTTCCTATTTTTTGTATCAAACATTGTGACAAACTAAAAATCGACAATATTACAAGAAATACTTGAGGCCAAGAACCCGACACTGCATCTCCTTGTGTGGAGGGAGGGGTTGAAGAATCATTGCTATTACGAAGTGGTCTCAGATGAAAGTAAACACTACTAATAGGAAGCAGACGAAGAATCAGACAAATATGCTTGATTAGAGAAAACGAAGTATTCGTTACTTCCTTTGAATGTTAAATTCAGTAAACTCCGTATATAACGACTCCGGATATAGCGAAAATCCGGTTAAAAGGAACACATTTTCTCGGCTCGATTCTTTTTACTTTATTTATTTGATATGAAAATGTTATATGGATATAACAAACACCGGATATTAGAAACATATTTAGATGGTCACAAGGAGTTCGTTATAAACGGAATTTACTGTAATGTTACTTAGGGTTTCGCAGCTGCACTGCGAAAAGAGCTGACTTTAGAAATGACGGACTTTTTTCATACAGTAACTCGAATGTAAATATTCAGTTTCGTATGGTTTAATTTCAACAGCATTTCAATTGTTACAGGCGGGCAATTTACACAATCAAGGTTCCTGGGTAGGATCAGACTTGACTTCTATTGTCTGCCAGAAACTGCCAACTGTCTTCTCATGTAAACATTCAGGTTGGTATCAAGACTCCAACCTATGACCCAGAATAAGTGAACGATTTAGTGAGTACAAGTCAGCGACCGACCACAGGGTCGTGTAAATAAGAGAGGTTACAAGAATCTATACTGAGCTAGCTTTCGTCAAAGACCTTGTGGCATTGCATTTACAGCATGTTTCTTTAGGCTAGAAAGTTTCTCTGCATCCGCGCTTAAATATATATAGCTGGCAAAAATGATTTATCATTATATCAAATAGGATCTGCATGTATTTACGTTTCATGTTTTTAAAGAAAAGTTTCATACTGATAAGCTGCATTTCCTGTGGTGAGACATTTACTTTAAGAAGAGCGACAATTTAGAAAGGAATAAACATAAATTACGCATATTAAGAAATGTCGTTACCTATATATGATATATACATGTACATCTTTGGTGCAAAAATAAAACGGCAAGTTGAAAAATGGCTCGAAAAATTTCTTCACAAGATGTTTTACAAAAAAGGAAATATAACACTACTACAAACATATATTTCTTCATTCAAACTGAGACAAGTTCACTTTTCTAGCTGAATATACCAGAAGTAGGGGGTGGGGGTATTATTAAAAGTAAAAATAGGCATTATTGTTTCTTCACATGCATGCATTCGGAAGTAAAACATCCAGATAAGAACTTCATGGTTTCAAAGAAGCAACCATTGCGCAAAAAAATCTTCGGAACGTTTCAGAAAGTGAAGTTGACCTACTAGTAACAACATAATATACCAAAGCTATATATGTCAATGATAAAATTATATAAAACAATGCCGTGCCGAAGACATGGGGACATTCTTGAAAAGATGAAAGGCTCTCTCCCTCTACACCACTAATTCAGAATTAACTATAACTACAAAATACAAAAAGAACTCATCGCGAGTATGCATTCTCTATTAATCTTTTATCATGCTCTAGCCCTGTACAAGTTGCTTTTTTTTATTTCTGTACCAAACATGTATACAAAGTGGCCCACAGTGATAGATATACAGATATTCTTTATTTGCTCTAGTAGAAGAGCATATATGTAAACAACGTTTGTGAACAAAATGAATTGTACATGGAAATTTAAATTATAATTACAAAATATATAAATGTTCCGGTTTGTTGACAGAAGCCACCTTACATTTTAGAAAGTCCAATAAAATTACCACACACGGGCAATTTCGAAATTTTCGAAACCCAAAGGTACATTTTTATATACATGTAAATTCATGTGTTGTGATACTATTCCTATTATACCATGGCCATTTACTGTTATAGTGATGTTATTATGCATTTGTTTGAATATTATATTAATTAAATTGATGAGACAGAAATAATATAATAAACTACTAGATTCTAGTAATACGTCAATAAGTTCACTGAATAAAAAACTTAATAATAAAAAATTTGAACATTTTTAGTTGTAGAAATAATACATAAAACTATTCAGTTTTCAAAATTGCTTGATAATGTTGAAATGATCTCATGAACCTCGGTCAAAATTAACAAATTAAATCGTAAGTTACTGCTAAGTCAAAGAAAATTATTTTATTTTATTTTCGATTTCGTCAAAAATATTTTCGTTTTCTACTATATAATATAAGCACAGTTGCCACTTAATTATATCACAGTTATCAAATATTCATAAAAAAGTATGAACAGGAAATAAATGTTGAATATATCGCGCTCTCATCTGTGAATCAAAATAAATATTTAATTTATTATATGAAAAAAAACCTTCCAAATTATATTCCTTAAAGGTAACTTTATTATTCTGTTTTTGGAAATAATAAAATGACAGGATTAAATAGAATATCTGTTTAAAAAAATGCTTACCCCATATGTGGTGGAAACATATTGCTTGCCGGACGTTTATTTCCAAAGAAAACTTTCGGTGTCCTCTTATATCTCTAATTTATATATCCACCAGCGACTTTTAATGAAAATGTGGTTTGTTTAGGACTGTAACAAAGTTCTGCAAATAATTCTATATTTGCACTGTTCTAGTATCACTGAATATTTGAGACATTGAATTTATTTGCATTTACCTGTGACGGGCGAAACATATCTATTTTATTTCAAGTTGGGCGGTACTTGAAGCCACGTGACTCTTAATTTGTCACCCCACGTGACCTTAGGTGAAATTACAATGCCGCTTGTGAGTACAGTCGTGTTCAATAGCCCATCAAATACTCATTACACGGGGCATCATGATTGGATTATTGCTATTTACAGATAAACCCCGCCCCTTGTAACGCCCTGCATCAAATCCAATTACCTTATTTGAAAGCGAATATTCAGATTCTGAATTCGTATTGACTTTTGAAGCGAAAAGAGAACTACGTAACTATTCCTCACAACTCAATATGCTTTCGGGCCTTTCTGTTACGTATTACACCAAGGCGAAGAGAGAAGCTCTTAAGTGGTTTCAAAAATACGGTGCTTATTTTTACATTCGCACTTTTCAACATCGCTGATTCTTTGATAAGTCAAACGGACCAGTGAATGTTGAAACCTTATCCAGAAGGATCGCTGCCAGAACAGCGGGGCTCCATAATTGGCAGTTAATTGAATTAAATAAACACCAACGTTTTAAAGTTGTGTCTTTTCACCGCCTTCAGTGACAAAATAATCGTGTCTCATAGCTATTCAGTGGATATATTGGACATAATTCTAACGTTAAGGACAATAATATCCAGAGGGTAAAATTATATCGATACCCCACCCACTGCGATAATAAGCGGTGTGGTGCTGGCGAAATTGGTATAGTACAAAACTGATTTGAACGCGACTTAGGGGGTCGGGATGGAAATTTGTCAGCCAAATATGCCCATTCTGGTGTTAACAAAAATCTGCTCCTTTCGAATGAATATGTGTGGTATCAAATTGCGGAGAGGCTCCCTCTTTACTGCTCCATGTACTAATTTTATGTTCAATTTGACTAATAATTTGAGCCCGTTGTCAGGGAAGTTCTTTGGCATTATTATTCATATATTCCGTGCGACACTCGGATGAATTCGAACCCCGCCGTGAAGTGAACATGTGCTCGCCTGACATGATCGGTCGGTCATGAATAAAAGTATCAAAAACACGACGGTGATTATCACCGAACAAAGAAATTATAATTTGTTAAAGGGGGCACAAAGACACAGAAAATTGAAATTTTACGATTTTTTTAAAAAGACAATAAAACAAACATTGGCATGCAAAATGGCGGATAATGGCGTGAAAGTAAATGGTGTTTAAAAAAAAAGTAATAACAATTACTTTATTGGGAATCCCATTGCGATATGTTGCCTGTGTGGCAATGAAAAACTTTTTTTCAATTTCAAAAAGAATTTGAATCATTCTTGAAATAAGATTAAATCATTTAGTAAAAGTTTGTTATGAAAAAAAAAACGACGACAACAGCAGCAAATGATGATGATGATGATGATGATGATGATGATAATGATAATGATAATAATAATAATAATAATAATAATAATAATAACCCTGCATAGAATAATTATAAGCGTCTCATACTAGTATGCTTAACGAAAGATTTCAATTTGAAACAAACACCCAAACACCCAAAGATACTGTTATGTTCTTTGAGAAGGTTTGTTATTAATATCAGTCTTTCAGTAGGTAATATGGCGAAAAAGAATATTCATTGACCGACTAAAAAATGTCCATGTTGTTCAGTACATCCCGGAATAGGATAGCCCAGGATTCGATCCCGAGGAGCCAGGGTTGCGGTGGTCATGTCCTTAGGCAAGAAACATTAATTCCGCATTGCCTCTGTTTCTCTTCCACACAGATTCCATCGAGAGTGACTTTCAGGATTGATTAATATATGTTGTTAAAATTTGATACATATTTCTCATTTAGTCTTGATGAGATATCGACATAATAAGAAAAATCGTACAAAACAGCTACTGTCAATTGAACAAAATGGGAAACAGGATGTTTCTCCGACAGCTCTATTGCTCCGTAAAAGTCCGAAAAGTCTCCTCTTCCGATTTAAAATTCAAACACGCGATGAATATTTCATGAATTTAATGATTATTACATTAATAGAGAAACATGACTTTTAATCATTCTTCTAGGCGCTTGCATGTTCCCGTATCAATCGTTTCGTTGTCCTAGATGTCATTTAAAACAGTAGGAAGTCTCGCACTATCACGCCCATTCACATCTGCCTCGTTTTAAACGCGAAACCAAATATGGAGGGTCAAAGAATTATTTCTTAATTTGTGAATTATTCCCGGTACGGAAAACTCATGAGCGGCGGCCAATTTTCCGCGTACTTCTTAAAGAAGAGAAAATCTGTCTTAGACATCCCGTCTTGTATAACAATTAATGTTGTTTAAGGCAATAATTGCATGTCTTACAAATTGACATGTAACGGTGCGACCATTTGCGCCAAACTCTGAAGAGACACACGGATGTTTTACTGGCGTCTGCATTTGTAATTAAATAAACAGTACTATAAGAGGAGTCACTTAAAGTTGTCAGATAAGTGCGTTACGAACACTGAAACCACACACGTTTGAAGTAGTTCTAAGTTAACTTTTAACTGATATCAACTACTTTCGATTTTCTACGTTTGCTGTGAGTGTCTGACATGATCAGTACACTGACCCCAAAAGACATAATGGTTGTTGTAAGTCCAACGGAAGTGATGTCAGAATCATATCATAGTTACCACAAACTTGTAACTTAACGGGTCACAAGGCAGTTTCATTCCGTCACGGACAGTGATACAAACCGCTTCAAAGTTTCCGCTTGAATTTCTTATACACTCACATACTTGTAAAGTTTCAGAAAAAGATGTAACTTGGAGAAAAAAAACATGGTTAATAACGATCAGTTTAACCGACTGTATTTGGATTTCTCATCTTTCACATTTCTGCTTCCATCTGGCTGAGTGTGTTTCTGTTGAAAAATAGATGTACCTACGTTGTTGCATAAGTGTCATTGCATTCTTTCTAATAAGTTACTAAGCAATGACGCGAAGTTACGATTGTGAAACATGAAGTTATACAACTACAGGCGATGTTACGATGAAAAAACATCTCATTTCTCCATCGTAATTTCGCAGTCATCGTAATTTTACGTATCGCCATCGTAATTTTGCCTATCGACATCGATATTTGGAGTTTTAGACCATTGAATTATTAGAGACATTTAAGACAGTGGTCCTAACGGAACTCAGACAATACCAAATATGTGAAGTTCGTTGCTATGTCAGTTTGAAGTGTTGGAATTGCTCAAGTTCTTCCAAGATCAAACTAAACTGATAAATCGTTCGTCAAAATTCCCGTATCATTTATTTTCAGTAAATGAAAAGCAAATCTTTCATTTTTATCTTTTTTGCACGCCCGATTATAAGTATGATTTGCGTTGGATCAAAATTTCTGGAAGTAGGATTGCAATTCAGTACGGGTTCTGCTAAAGTCTAAACTAAAAAGGTCAAGTCTGATTGTAGTTTGTTCGGTTAAATTTTTTAATATTCGATTGCGATTTAACATTGTATTAAATCAATGGCCAATGAAATGGCTCGTTACACGTAGACAGGGAAACAACAAGTCTTGATGAAACAGCTTGGTGACAACATAAGTTACGATCATGCTTTTGTCCATTTAAATGAAGCTTGTTTTACCAAGTAAGATTTTATCACCTTTTCTATAAGTTATTTCAACAAATGGTGATAGATTTTGCGACGAAAACTCATCAATTTGATCTCGTTTTTAAAACAGTTAACAACTTTAATCCCGGCTGTACATTTTATGAATCTGTTACCACATTAGATCGATGCGTGCGCAGTTGCATTGTATGTGAAGTATGATGAACTTTCTACCTTACGCTGTTGCAAGCAGAAAATGTGGCACACACCTATGAAGCGAGCGTGCCGCAAGGCTCTGTTTTGAATGTTTCATGATCGTAATGTGTTTCATCTAACAGCCAATGTCTGTGACAAATATCTGTTTGTTTGTTTCTTTCTTGGTGTTTACTGCCCAGGTAATCTACGTAATCATCGTACCGTTGATACTTTTTTTATCGCGTTTGCGAAACAAGTTCTTACTCGCTTTTGAAACACCCTTCATAATCAACATCGGAGAGGCGATATGGAAAATAGTGTTTCTTAGTTTATACTTATTTATTTTAGCTCGATAGATCGTGTCACTTTCGAGTCCGCTTCCTGGAAATTCAGTACTGATGTCATATGAGGAGAAACGGTCGTGATCCCAGTGGGGCTCGAATTTGCAACCTCCGGGATGAGAGACCAAGCTTATTGTGTCTTGCTTAAGGGTCTGGGCACTGGTGGCAATCGAACCCGGGACCCTCCGATCCTGAGGCGAACGCGCTACCACTGCGCTATGACGGCTTAATGTGAAGGATCAGTAATTGAACAATATCCAACGTAAGAAACTCAACTTTCTCACATAAAATAGACATGGTCGGTAATTAAGCGCGGACTTATCGAATGCCCATTATATGGGACACCCGTGTACTTTAACACATTTCTTATTTATGTTCCTGGTTTCTTGAAAGCTCTATCTGTTGGTCTTTTAATAGTTACAGCTGCAATAAATGTCCGAAACATATGTGTAGGACACATAAATGTAAAAATGGTCACACATGTGAAATAATTCTACCTTTCGACAAATGTGAAAAGCATTTAAAAATGCGGTAGCATAATTATATGAGAACAAAAGGTAACAAATATGATAACAATTTGTAAAGAAATGTGAAACCATCATACCTTTTTGAAGTTAATGGTCGGGTTGGGTAAAATACCATAATTTGCCTATATTTCTCCAGCTCAAATTTCTGCTTGGGAGCCTGGCAGCTTCTCCGATTTATAAGCAGAAAACACTTTTATTCAGTCCAGCCTATGTTTCATTATTTTCTCATAGGTACGTTTGAAATTGAATGTACTCGCGAGGTTCTTGGGTACTTGTTTGTACCCGTATTGTGATGTCAGTCATACCGTGTTGTACCCTAATTGTGATGTTAGTCTGTTTTCTTTTTGTTCCGTTATTGTGATGTTAGTCTGTTTTCTTTTTGTTCCGTTATATGTTTTCTTTTTGTTCCGTTATTGTGATGTTAGTCTGTTTTCTTTTTGTTCCGTCATATGTTTTCTTTTTGTTCCGTTATTGTGATGTTAGTCTGTTTTCTTTTTGTTCCGTTATATGTTTTCTTTTTGTTCCGTTACTGTGATGTTAATCTGTGTTCTTTTTGTTCCGTTATATGTTTTCTTTTTGTTCCGTTATTGTGATGTTAGTCTGTTTTCTTTTTGTTCCGTTATTGTGATGTTAGTCTGTTTTCTTTTTGTTTCGTTATTGTGGTGTCCGTAGTGATGTAGTCTGTTTTCTTTTTGTTCCGTTATTGTGATGTTAGTCTGTTTTCTTTTTGTTTCGTTATTGTGATGTTAGTCTGTTTTCTTGTTGTTCCGTTATTGTGGTGTTAGTCTGTTTTCTTTTTGTTCCGTTATTGTGATGTAAGTTTGTTTTCTTTTGTTCTGTTTTTATATGCTTTCGTTTTGTTACGTTATTGTGCCGTTAATCTGTTTTCCTTTTGTTCCGTTTTTTTAAGATTAGTCGTTTTCTTTTCTTTCCGTTATTGTGATGTTAGTCTGTTTTCTTTTGGTTCCGTTATTGTGTTGTTAGTCTTTTTCCATGTTATTGTAGATGTTATTATATTTTATTTTTGTTCGGTTATTGTGGTGTTAGTCTGTTTTCTTTTTGTTCCGTTATTGTGATGTAAGTTTGTTTTCTTTTGTTCTGTTTTTATATGCTTTCGTTTTGTTACGTTATTGTGCCGTTAATCTGTTTTCCTTTTGTTCCGTTTTTTTTTAAGATTAGTCTGTTTTCTTTTCTTTCCGTTATTGTGATGTTAGTCTGTTTTCTTTTGGTTCCGTTATTGTGTTGTTAGTCTTTTTCCATGTTATTGTAGATGTTATTATATTTTATTTTTGTTCGGTTATTGTGATGTTAGTCTGTTTTCTTTTTGTTCCGTTATATGTTTTCTTTTTATTCAATCACTGTGATGTAAGTCTGTTTTCTTTTTGTTCCGTTATTGTGAGATTCGACGTCTGTTTTTTTTTTCGTTCCGTTATTGTGATGTTATTCTGTTTTTATTATGTTTCGTTATTGTGATGTAAGTCTTGTTTTCTTATTGTTCCGTTACTTTGATGTAAATCTGTTTTCTGTTTGTTGCGTTAGTATGATGTGAGCATGTTTTCTATTTGTTCCGTTATTGTGATGTTAGTATGTTTTCTTTTTGTTCCGTTATTTTGAGATTAGTTTGTTTTCCTTTTGTTCCGTTATTGTGAGATTATTCTGTTTTCTCTTTGTTCAGTTAATTGTGGTGTTATTCCGTTTTCTCTTTGTTTCGTTATTGTGATGTTATTCTGTTTTCTCTTTGTTCCGTTGATTGTGGTGTTATTCCGTTTTCTCTTTGTTCCGTTATTGTGAGATTATTCTGTTTTCTCTTTGTTCCGTTGATTGTGGTGTTATTCCGTTTTCTCTTTGTTTCATTATTGTGATGTTAGTCTGTTATCATTTCTGTTCCGTTAATGAGACATTAATCAGTTATCGTTTGGCTCCGTTATTGCGAGATTAATCTGTTATCGTTAAAATATACCGTTATTGCGAGGTAAGTCTGTTATCAATTTTATTCCATTATTGCGAGGTTAGTCTGTTTTCGTTTTGTACCGTTATTGCGAGGTTAGTCTGTACGTTTCTAGTATACGCGTAAGTAATACATGTGACGCATGAATGACTACATACACATAGGAGGATCGGTGTGCACTGCCTTAGTTTGAAAGATGTCTAGATGTGGATAAGTAGAATAAAACCGTAACAACGATAAAACACTGAGCTCAAATGTGTCTATTTACTGTATTGAATGCAAGATGTTTAAGAATTTTGAGCTTGTATTTAGATCGTAAATGTTTATATCTCATTCATAAAAAGAGATAATAAAAAGTTCACTTGGCTATTACTAATTGGTTTGTATTAATTTATCAATCTCGATTGCAAAATAATTTCTTACAACTTAAATTAATCGCTGCCGGGACTCTTTCGACGCGAATTGAAATATATATCCATACTTTTAACGTTCTAGATTTTTTGTGAAAAATAATGGGTGATGTAGATCCTAAAGATACGAAATATGGCGGAAAACTGATATTTTTACGAAAAAAAAAGAAGAAAAGAAGTGGGAATTAGTCAATTTGCATAGATCAATTAGCCATATATATCTAAACAAACTCGTAGAAGATGTCAGAATGTGTATGAAGATAATTTCATATTGTCTTGTTTCCAGTCCCTTTAGGCGCAACAAAGGATAACTGCTTTTTATTCACGGAAATTGACTGTTACACAAAAACAGATCTATGACCCGTCCAGGACAGCTAATGAGCAACCTGGAACCCTTCTAGTAGTCTCGCGTGATTACGTGAGATTTAAAATGTCAAAGGAAGACGTGTGTTAATTCAATAAAAACGGAGATGACAAAAGGCTCGCAACTCCCAAATGCGTCCCTTAAGACGGAATCTTGTCAAGGAAAAACATTTTGTCTAATTCGACAACATGAAATATGAGTATCGTCTGTAACACCCAATGAAAGAAGCAAAGTCAGCAGACTTTGGAATCATCGTTTATTCTGTGTTACGGAACTGTAGAAAATTAGCAGTTAATTACAAATATTCTTTTGCTTATCATAGACGCCTTGGTCAAATGGTTGTGGTCACTGACAAATATGTCACTAATCTCAGAGGTAATAGTCATAGGTTCGGGCTTTGCCTAAAACCTTGCTTCCATAAAAGGAATTGGATCTAATACTGGTTCATCGTGATGATGCTAAAATAAGGGTAAATCGATCGGAACTCACGTCGGGTCTTTTGCTGACGTTTCACCTTCTTCGTAGTGAGCAAAATGTAACCTTCAATAAATGTTATAGTTTTTCCTTTCGTACCTAAAGAATCGTACGGAAAGACACAAAATAAGACTTCGCAACAAATACAACAATCTTTATCAGCAAATTCGATAGGTTATATATATTTATTCTTCCTCAGATTTGGTCATGATTAAAACATTTTACACGTGAACTTCAGTACTAGATTTTGAATTTTGCTGACAAAGTTATACATGGCAAAATAATCCGTCTATTAATGTATGTCAATATAAGGGAAATGAATCCTGTACAGGTACATAAAAACTGTTGCAATAAGGAGACGAGTGTGTGACAACATGTTTCTCTATTTTGATGTCAGACAGTGATAAATATCATTTTTACCAACACCGAATATAAACGAGGGCAATAAATTAGAAGACGATGTCAAAAGTCGGCCGCCATTACGCTGAGGCGTCCCAGCATCCCCTCTGAGACGCCATTGTATCTCGCTAGTCCCAAGGAGCCATCTTTTTTGTACCGATTTATTTTCAGTCGGTGTATCATTTATCAAAATGCAGGAACGAAGTGGTATTTGATACTTTACGGGATGAAAATGTACTGGAAGATAATATATTAGTATGAAATTTGAAGCTTTCAAATCAAAATGTAGAAGAATAACGAACTTTTGAAAAATATGCTGACAACAAATTGAAATGATCCACAGCAGTATTAATTGTAGGGTCGCTAAGTGTTTGACATTCCGCTAAAGTTAAACTAAAAAGAAAAGTTCCGGTAATATTATGTAGAAAGTGATTATATTTCAATGGTTTCTTTTTTACGCAAAATAAAAACCCGACAGTCAAGTTAAGAAAGGCAAACCATAGAACAAGACTTCAGAAGTCTGGAGAAAAAGTCAAACTGAATTTAAGCTGTTGTTTGCTGGTTTATTAGGCGGCAATAACTTCAAAGTTGATGGGGGTAAATGTGGAAATCGAAGGGTCATTTATCCGTAATCGTCTTGAAAATCATCGTTAATATCATTATTAACCTCTTGGACCTCGTGAATTATCGTCTTTCGTTCGTTTGATAGATCCACCGTTTAACCTGTCCAAAATCTGACGGCGAACATTGAGCCAAATACGCAACAAATCAACGAATAATAAGTCATTAACGGCGCTTGTCAAATCTACTCGATTAATCTTGGTCTTCAGATTTTAAAACTGTCAGGTACATAAATCGAACACAGATCGATTTTAATGAATAATTTGGCGGCCATTGTTTCTATTGTCCGAACGAAGACAGGTAACAAGGGAAGCCAGCTTTCCACGAGTATCGGATTCAGCATGGCTTTGCTGAAAAAGATGTTCGCTTTCAGATCTCTTTGTCCCAAAAAGGTGATAGCGTATGAAAAATGCTTTCACTTTTCCATGAGCGACAAGAAGTTTTTCTGTGGGGTTCTTGAGTGATACGACGAGAAAACTGTTTGTTAATATTTTTCTTGGTGTTTGTCGACCAATTTAACATTATTTCAGTTATTTACAGGCAAGCAGTGATCCTGGGAAGAACCTGCGATACACTAAACTTCTCTGCGAGAAAATTATTATCTCGCATAAAGAGCTAAGTCGGTAGCGGGACCCTATTTTTTTTTTTTTTTTTTGTAACATCAGCTTACCATACTATGTTATTGCAAATAAATAGCAGAAGTGCATATATCATATATATTAGATAATACACACTACATTTACAGGGACAACTGCTTGTATATACGTAAATAAATTCCAAATGACAACTGATAAATGTATGTTAACCGTTTCCTATAAGAAAGCAAGTATTTCTAACTCGAGCAAGTACAAGATCAATAAAAACTAAATGGAAATTAAATTGGGGTACCCCATCTTACCAGGTTACCAGGATTGACTTTCAATATTGACCTTCATAAAATGGTAGAATTGAATTTTAGGCCGAGAAAATAGACAAAATAAAAAATATTATTTCACATTTGAAGAGAAGATTGCTTACACCAATTGGTAGGATTATTGTTTGATCTTTTGACTTCGTTCGAATTTGTATGGCAAGAACCATCAAAAATTAAAAGCTCTATATCTGTACTAATTATACAGAAAGTGATCTTAAGATGATAGATGTTGTACATTATATGAAAAGTCCAAACTTGACGAAGGTTAGCAACAACTACAAATAGTAAATGTTATAGCTTTCTTAACAGTCTGTTAAATTTTGAAAAGCTGTACAATTGTGGTAAACATTATATAGATATTATGTTTAAACATTTGGATTGATGTGTTATATGCTAACTCTAACCTAATTGAAAATATGTATATCTGATCAATAGATGATTTCTTAGATATTCCTTTCTTTTATAATCACAATGTGTTCATTGATAAAAAATGCATCATACCACTACATAAAACAATGGTATGATAACGGGATAAGGTATATGAAATATGTCGTAAACAGAAACGGTATTTTTATTGACAGGCAGGAACTAGAAATAAAGACAGGAATAAAAAATATTTTTTTAACTTATTTAGGTACAAAAATGTAATTAAAAAATTCATGAATACTTAACATATGAAAGATGACACTTCAAGATTAGAGTATGCTTTCCAATTATACCTTTTTATATGAAACCTATTTTATGCGCCAGTAACGGTTTACATACGATATGTAATATATGTATTACAAAAACAGAAAACCTGTAATGAGAAGTGGAGGAATATCTTTCAAATAGAAGAGCAAGAGAATGGAAAAATATATTATAGTAGATGTTTTTGTTGTAAGTAGTGATACATATACACAATGGTTTCAAACAAGCATAGTGCATAGAATTACCGGTACGAATGTATTGTTATATATAAGATGTAAAAGGTTTCAACTGAATTATGCTCTTTCTGCAAAATTGAAAAAGAAATGTTCATCATTTGTTTTAGGAATGTAGACATGTTCAAACACTCTTAACAGAAATGAAAAATATAGTACGAATTTACGACCAAACTTTCTATATAAATAGTAAAACTTTTATATTAGGTTAATCGAACACATTCGGACATTACAATATACTGTGTTTAGAAATTAATATATATATATATTTTTATGTAAAAGAAAAGTCTATACAAGGACTGAAAGGATTTTTAAAAATCGCCTCTTAAATTGTTGATCAAACTTGCAAAATAGGAAAGAAAAAAGCATACTGGTCTGTAACACGGTAAGGTTTCGTTTCGGGCACATTACGAATACAGCCCCTTGGTATAGCGGATCTGTATTCGAAGCAAAGCATATGCAAATCGAATAAAGCCCCATGTTTGCTTTATTAGAATATATAAAGAACCATGATCCCTATGTTAAAAATGTCCACAGATAGAAATAAAGGAACCTTAATTGCGTAAAAACATCTAAAACAGTTCAATATACGGCATGTTACATCTATTCCGTCCGTTTATTTGTCCCACCATCTGTCGGTTGTCCTACCCTGTCTGCTGTTTTTTTTGTTGGTTTGGGGGGGTTTTATCTGTCCGTCTGTCAGGCCGTACACCCTGATGTGTATGAGCTTCATTCTGTCAACATTTTGTTTGCCTTTTTGGCTATCGTCATATGAAAACAATGATGGTTTATTGAAAGAAAATAATTCTTCAATATCAGCAAAAAAGAATAAACATCAAATTTTCATTCAACTGTCCGCCCAACACGGGTGGGGGGGAAAAGACAGACATCCCAGGGCTAAGTACGCATCCTGAATAGGGGGTATATATCCTTGTTATTCTGTAAAAATTCTTTGCCACGTATTTGTATAAACGAATGATACGTCTTTGCTGCATTGGGTCACTGGGGCGCTCTATTCGAAAAAAAGGTACAAGAACCCCGAGATACACATGCCATTTGTATGGGGGGTTTTTTTGCGGGGCCCCCCCCCCCGCCCCCCGGGGGGGGGTTTTTTTTTTTTTGGCCCCAACCCCCCTCCCTGGAGAGCTGTTTGACAGGGTGTTACACTGTTATAATAGGTAGGATGTTCGCATAGATATACAGATTTGTATTGACAGGTCGTGTAAGTTCGTGGTTTTGTGTATAAATGACTCTTAAAAAGAGGTATTTAGGGGTAACTGGTTATATTATTTTTATTTATTATTATAGTCCATTATATAACAACTTTAAGAAAATGCCCATGTATTTTCCCTTGTTTGTTTTATGTTTGTAGTTTGTATCAATATATGCAAATAACGTTTCATTATTGTGTATATTTAATGACATACTAAAATACTATGTATGTTTGTGAGGTTAAGAGGGGATGGTTCCACGACCCCTGCGAACAAATCCACGGTGCCCGATCATGATCTGCATTGTTCAGCGGCTATTCAATTAAGATACTGTCCAAATTGGAAGATAGAAAAGTCCATTTCAGATATTTAGCAAGTAAGGATGATGCAGAAGGACCCTCTTCATTTGCCAAAAGTGTGACGGACGCACGGACGGAGCCCATTACCATAGCCCCACCGCCAAGGAGGGGGGATAATTAACTCTATAACTTAAGCCCCCGTTTGTAATCTGAAGGAAAACCATTCACCCTCGAAAAATGCAAGTGCAGCTTTGAATATACCCGTATTTGGTGTCAGAACATGGGTGCACAACTTGAAGAGGAAAAGAAGGTTTTCTAAACTGGAACACGGCTCTCGTACATGCATTTTTGTCTCGTGCATAACATTTAAATTCATTTTCGAATTGCACTGATCAAAAGCTTTTTGACCGTTTTAAAACCCTATCACTTTCTTTTATAGGATTGAAGAAAGATGTCCATCGATAATTAACTTTTGCATTATTTAATGATTATTACAACGGTCATATAAGGGAACATGATTCTACTGAGTTACCACGGGTATCTGATGATCAACTCGAATTGATTGAAATTGATTCTTTTTTTATTGCACCCAGCGTTCATTTTATCCTGAGTGAGTAGATTGTATCTAAAATTGCAAAATGAAAGTGTGAAAACCAACCTTGCATTTTGCTTTAAAAATTGCTGTAGTAAAGACGTCTTTTTTCTGTATATACATGTAACGTTTCATTTAGTGTTTCATAAAACCATCATCATAAGCATCATCATCATCACTGTCATCATTAATATCAATTACAATAAAAAATATCTAGTGATGATCTTTAAAAAAATACGCCGGATTGTAAAGCATGTCATGATGATCATCGTCGTCATCATCATTATCATTATCATCATCCTCATCATCATCACAATAATCACATCGAGTGACTGCCTTACTCTATAAAGAGTATGCCTCTTTTCCGATGGAGGAGAGCAATGTTAAAAATACTTTTTCAAAGAAATTAACTCAAAAATTTTAGGAACTATTCATTATTCCCTTTAGAAACACAATTTAATGCAGTCATTTGTTGCTTACAAAAAAAACCGAAAGTTATGACTTTGATTTTTTATAATCTGACACTTTGTCCGCATCGCCGAGGATTCTGATGGCTGAAATTTGGCTGTTCATTATGTGCTTCCTTTTTTAAAAAAAAATTTATTAATTTTTTTTGGGAGGGGAAAAAATTATTTTTGACCAAGGGCAAAATGAGATAAAACTGGGGGGGGGGGGGTTCAGCTTATTTCTTTATTGTTAAAATGAAGTAGTTTTTAATACTTTTGAAGACAAAAGATTTTTACATGATAATTCTTCAAAACCTGCTGATTTGCATGATTTTCTCGAAACGTGAAAATGCTCGATACCAAACTTGCATAGAATCCGGAGTTTTGGAATTATTTCGCGTGCGACCATTCGTCGGAAATAACTATATAACGCGAATCACGGAGAAACCTCGGATCGGGGAGAAAGAAGGATATATCTTTATTCGCAATATAGAGCTACTTGTCCATCGTCGACATGCTTTTAACATGTGTTTCAAACTCTCAAGTGTCAGTATCGATTTAAAGCGATCAATCTCAGAAACCATATGTTTGTGACCATTTCTTCTTCACGGTAGAAAAATACCTGCGACCGGCTACCGTAAAAGATAGCAATAACGCTCCAATCGGATTGCTTCTTGTCTTTCCGCTGCAAGTAGGGGAATTGGAAATTTGAGATTTAATCATTTAGTTAGTACCATACTTGTGTCTAATATTAAGATAATCAAGCTGGACGAGATTTGATGATGCCGGGTTAATAACAACTCACGAAAACTTGTGATTGTATACATGCATTTTTAATGTAAGAAACATCTTTTATTACCGTGTAAATTCGGACGTTTTGTGATTAATAGTTACCTGTGTCTGATTGCCGGCGAAAGCTTTGTACTGATTGGCCGATAACAAACTGTGTTTGAAATTAAAATTGGTCCCAGAAGAGACAGTAGCGTGGCTGTAAATCGTTGTCTCACAACTTTAATTAGCGTAACCGAAATGACGTCTTCCTTAAGTGCGTGTTGATTCCGTGATTCCCTAGCACCGTGCCATAACTGTCGATTCCGCAAAAACGTAATGTTACACCACCTGTGTGGTTATTATTTAGTGCTGTTGTTGTCAGCTATATCGCGATGATGGTCCTTTATCGCTTACCCTGGGTTCCACTTCCACTCCCTAACTCCTTAATTCCCACAAGAGAGTCTGTTCAGCTTAAAATCTGATACATCTGAAGACATTTTTTTTCTCACTGATTTCTCTATACAAATACAAAGCATAATTACCCATTTGTTTTTAACAAATCATTATTTCCTAGATAGGTTTTGATATTCCTAAGAACGATGATTTTCATGAAATTATTTCAAAACATGCACGACAATGCATGAACTTCCGTACACCATAAAGGGAACTAAACCGACCCCTTATTCAACATTTAGTTTAGAAAAAGGGATACATACGGAACTGGCCCGAAGATTTATTTCAAAATGTTACCAATGATACTAACGAGGAAGAAATGCTTTTTACTTTATAACACTTTAAGTCTCCGGCAGACATATTCTTGACCAGTCATAAAGGAATTCTCACAGACATTATTTCATCGTTAAATAAAGGAATTTCATTATTTTAAAAATAAACATTTTTTATTTCAGAAAAGAATTGGTGCGTCCATGACGAACCTGGCGAAATTTTGAAGGAACTTGATAGGTCGCTAATAGACAATTTGGGCGAAGTCATTTTAAAGCCTGACCAATAATGAGAAAATTCCTCTAAGCCCATATTGGGGGAACTAACCCCCGACCATACTTTTGGTCGAACGAACATGGCTATGTGCGTTAAAAAGGAAAAACAGCAAAATCAGCTTGTCAAACCAATTTTCTATTTAAGAATAAAAAAGAACAACATGAAACCGCAAGTTATATTATATTTTAAATTTACTTGAAAAGTATTTTTTTCTACATGTAGCGCAAGGTAGATTTCTAAATGCTATATAAAATCAAATGGGCAGTATAGACTTTCAGAGTAACCGCCATGTCTGAAAAGTGGTCTACAAGACAATATGTTACCATGCGCTCTATCTCTTACACATGGTTGACAATTTTATGCCAGTTTTGGTAAGATAAGAACAGGCCCTGAACAAATGTATCGCGTTTAATCATTTGCTTGGGTCCTGTGCTTTATTCAATACCATATTTTTTTGGATCACGTGCAATAAAATACCTAGCGTTACTCAGGAGTGCTACCCATTAAATTTCCGTATCATAAAAGGATCACTGATTTCAATATTACAATGCTTGTATCAAATATGAAAATGATGATAATTTATTCACTTTAATTGAGTTGATATAAAAACTTACTTCGGTATGATTTGGTGATAAATCGACATAATAAAACGGGATATCATTTCGGAAATTTGATATTTATTTTAAAAGCATTGGCGAAATTTTGTTATGCTGCGACGGCACGAAGGCGAACTTTTTCTGCATTCAAATGGCTGTTTTAAAAAGAAAACTTGTAATAATGTAAAATTTCAACCTGACATTAATAAAAAAAGTATAGTAACAGTTGTCCCTTTCACCGCACGCGCTCTCGTTTGCCGATTAGATAAAAAGCACTCCGAATTACAGATTAGATAAGTCCTGCTAACGTTTTAAAGGGTCTAAAATCCCAATAAAGGGCAGATAGTGGGTACAGATCACAATGCAAACAGTACCGTAAAATTTCTGTAGAGAGATTTCCAGCCTTGATTATAAATAACTTCCGCGGTATGGTATGGCTTTTTCGCGTACCACATAAACACCCGGCAGTAGCTGTATTATATGTTATGGAAACGCTTATTTACTAGCATCTTTTTTAAATTTAATGAACTATTTACTTCGTTTCAATTTTTAAACTTTGAAGGGTTTCAGAAAAGACAGCAGATGACTGTAAAAATGTTTTAAAAAAATGTGTTAGTGTAAGATAATCTGTTAGATGATACAGGAAATAGTAGGTTCAGCCAATCAGAATGCTCCAATCACATATTGCCTGGTCCGAGCCTATGAGTGACATTTACCTCTGTTTGTATATAGCCCCTCCAGATACAAATGTAAATTATGATTTAATAACAAGTACTTACTGAAAAATGTTACTTTCATTTAGAAGATATTGAACTCTTCTGAACTTATTTTAAAAAGGAAATGAACTCATTTCAAGGACTGAAAAAACTAAAAGAAACCATTCACTATCCGTTGAAAAGTACATTCTATGTGGAGTATCGTTTTCCACCCGTCTGCTAAACATTTTAAAGTTAGAACCCTACTGTGCAATCGTATTAAGAAATATGACTCTAAGTGGTTCCAAAAATTGATTTACGGTCTGCGCATGAGCAGTAGACGCCAAGCTCTTCACTTGATAATTAATGGCGGATAAAAACAGACGACTTTTGGGTATCGCTCTTTTCACGAAACAAAAGCGTGAAAACGACACTAAAAAGCCGAGTTTAATAAGTAATTGATACCGAACGGCATACGAACATAAATCACTTACTAAGAAGAGTTGTTATTATATTTCAATATGCTAACATTACAAAATTGGCGCCATTGACGTTTTTCGGCAAAGGATATTTGCCATGTCATTGTCGCAACGAGGTAGACCCACCCCGGGATACCTTATAAACTAAATTTGCAGTATTCATATAAGTGAAATAAATATTTATAAAGTTAAAAGTCAGTAGCGTAATCAAAACATGAGCCCTACTGAACGATACGGAGTTCGACATTTTGAATACGACATAAAAATCCGAGCCGCTTGAGCATGCGGTGTTTATGTGCTAACAAACTACTGGTGTCGCCTGCCTGTTCGTAGGGTGGTAATGAGTTGTCCGTGAATTTATCATCATCAAAAATCAATTTATTTCTGAACTGTAAACGCCTTGTGAACAAATCGAGCGTTTTACTTCCTTCGATGTAGTCCACAAGTTGGATATCACTGAACAATATTTGAAATAAAAGTAAAATTGAGTTTCGTTAGTACAAGTGCATTTTTAAATCGGTGTTTATTATTTAGATTTGATGTTCAAATTACCAACTACATAAGATAATTCAGTTTCCGTGAGTCCAAAAAAAATGACTTTTGCTTGAGGGACTTGACTCCAAGAGATATATCGCATTTATTTATTATGTTTGTCCAAATCAATAGTTTTATTTGATATCTTATTATCGGAAGTTTGAGAAAACCGATTTCGTAAAAAACGCTTTCACAAACACTCAGAATCCAAGATTGCCGCAAAGTACCATAATATTCAGTTATAAGGGGTGAATTTCTTTGAGAATAGTGATTTAAATTTATTAACTGGTTTTTTTATAATGATAAACATAGGTAAAAAAAACACGACTCTTATTGAAATTGCATTTGTGATGGTTTACAAATGGCGAAAATACTAAAATAAAGTCATTAGTGAAATATACCACTATTTGGAAATAAGAATTTGCTACTATTTTAGCTTGATTTTTATATAATATATAGAATATGTACTGATTAAAAGATGTATATTATTATATTAATGAATTTAAAATTAAACATTTATATTATTTACCGTTAATCTTTAGTCAATATTAAACAAAATAAGTGTTCACATGTATTAACTTAACGTGTATTTAACAGAATAGCATACTGTGCGGCGAAAGCAACATAATAAACATTACCAGACAAAAGATATAGGGGGGGAGATTTTTTTTTTTTTTTTTTATAAAATAAAAAAAAAAAAAAAAAAATTTTTTAAAAAAAAAAATAAATATTTTTTTTTTTTTTTTTTTTTTTTTTTTTTTTTTTTTTTTTTTTTTTTTTTTTTTTTTTTTTTTTTTTTTTTTTTTTTTTTTTTTTTTTTTTTTTTTTTTTTTTTTTTTTTTTTTTTTTTTTTTTTTTTTTTTTTTTTTTTTTTTTTTTTTTTTTTTTTTTTTTTTTTTTTTTTTTTTTTTTTTTTTTTTTTTATTTTTTTTTTTTTTTTTTTTTTTTTTTTTTTTTTTTTTTTTTTAAATTTTTTTTTGTTTTTTAAAAATTTTGTTTTTTTAATTTTTTTTTTTTGAAAATTGTTTGCATTTTACACAACATGTACCTGAGTTGACCAGTAACCGGATGCTCGTTATAATCGGTGTCAATCTAATTTAAATTCTGTTCTGTTCTGTTCTCGTTCTAATTTAAATTGCCAGATAATTAAGAATATAACGAGTAATTAGCAAATAATTAATCAGATGTTATCTTAGATTGAGGAAAAACTAATCATTAGCCAGTTTTCTCATATTTGAGATCTTTGTTCATCGTGGTATGGCAGATCAGAACATCAGTAGGCCTATCTGGTGATCAACAACACATATAGATCCAAAAGAACAGATAATGTCAATATAGGGTATCCTGTGCATAGTAAGATTTTAAATAGTGTCGTATTTTCAGTCAATTTGTAATTCGACAAAATTAAAGAATCCAAGCAAAAAATAGTATTTTGTGCAGAATTTACATACTTTTACGTATATGTATCTATCGATATTATCTATTACGTTTTATTTTTATGATATATTTTATTCCTTTTCAGTATAATAATATGTATAATAACATCTAAAGGAAAACATATCGAATACGTTTTAAAATATGATCATGAAAAGTTAATAATATTATATACATGTATATACAAAATAAAGAGAATGGGATAAAGCGTCAACTTTTGAAACACCGGTGATCCTCAGTTTAACAGTTTAACTCGTTTTTCATTTAAAAATTGTTCGCAGTTTCAAACATTCATCCACAGTCTAACATACATGTATCGCATGTGTAGGTCAGTGCATTCTCCGTTGAATTTGGCATTCTTTATCCACCTAACAGAGTTCCACGGCTGTACGGTACGTACCTACCTCGAGTGGTACAGATTTTATATAGAGCAAGGTTGACAAGCAGAGTATGGAATTAGTTTACTAGTATCCATCTTATGGGGATATGCAAGAAGTATTGTCCCAGACGTATTTTTCGATTACCAAGAATAAATACGTAAGCTGGCAGAATCTTGCTATTAGTCCGTTAATAAAAAAAATCCGGCCCTGTTTCTTACCGCATGCTCGCAACCATAAGGCGTCGGTGCTGTTACAGGGAGCGTTTATTGAATCCCGGCAGAACAGGCCATTTTACTCCAACTGCTGGAATTAGGCGTTCACATATAGGTTGGATATAGCTGATGCGTGGGAATAGAAAACCTCTTTATTTATTCTGTAGGCATAACATTAGGACCGTCAAAGTAATTATGCTTTTTTCACTCAGTTGCACACACCTGTTTGCATGCTTCATCTCAATAACTGCACTTTTGGTACCAGGTCACTGTGTTTTGTTACATATCTTACATATTTTTGTGGCTCAGCCTACTGTTAATAGCAACGTTTACACGACTGATTATTTATTATTACTATTATTATAACATGTATTATTATTTCAGGAAAAAAAGTTTCTTTTAAAGCCTTTCTTTTGCTTTGTTGGCATGATAGGTTCAATTCAAATTTTAATAAAGTGAATGAAACCCCCACTGAACCTCAATTAGTGAAGCTCTTTCATCTTTCGAATTTACAACAACAACTTATTTTTGGTCGTAAAGATAACCAAAATGATTATTCAAACTCTATCTGAAAATCTAAACCACGAGTGTTTATTCCCTCAATACATGTTTCTTTCAAAAATGTCTTTAGAAGGAACTAGAACTGTCACAAGAGTGACGAATTATACCCCCACAATACAGCTTTGTCACAGAAGTATGGCAACCATAAGAAAGGAATGGCCACAAGGACATACATTTCAGTTATTATACAATAAGTTGTGTAAATGTATTGTTTTAATAGCACACAAAATATGTAAGGTTGGAAAGTATGGATTATTATTAAATTTAATAGGTTTATTTCAAACATGTTAATATCATTAACCTCCCTATCAAATTTCATGATCCTAGCCCCAAGCGTTCTTAAGTTATCATCCGGAAACCGTTTAACTGTTCCGAGTCATGTGACCTTGACCTACAGACCTCAAAGTCAAACCTGACCTGTATTTCATGATGTTACACCAGTGTACCAAAATTATTTAAATCGGTCAAGCCTTTCATGAGTTATCATCCGGAAACCGTTTTACTGTTCAGGGTCACTGTGACCTTGACCTTTGACCTACTGACCCCAAAGTCGAACTTGACCTGTATCTTGTATGTTGCACCTGTATACCAAATATTATTTAAATCGGTCAAGTCGTTCATGAGTTATCATTCGGAAACCATAAAACCAACAGACCGACCGATCGACAAACAAACAAACCGACAAGCTCACTCCTGTATACCGCCCCCCCCCCCCCCCCAACTTCGTTTTGTGGGGGTATAATAAAACGATGAAGGCTTAAAAATCATGTACTGGTACCATCAATATAGAATCCTACAAATTACCTTCCATTAATGAAACATGAAAATATAATAGATTATGCAGCTTTTTTCTACTGGAAGTACTGGATTTCTCTGTATGTTTATGCTTTTGCTCATTAAATAGCACGGTGACGGAAACTACTGTTTTGATGGAATCAGAGCAAACATAGTAGTGTATGCAGAATTTGCATACATTTACGCATATACGTCTATCGCTGTTATTTATTTTGCTTCATATTTATTCATTTTTTCATTTCTTGTCAATATAATATGTACAATAGCATCAATAGAAAAACATCTCAAATACGTTATAAAGTATTAGCATGAGAAATTAATGTAATATACAGTACAGTATACAAAATATAGTGAATGAGATTCTATAATAATTTTAACCTTTTCGCAACACCTATGATTCTCAGTTTAACAAGAATACACGTTTTTCTCGTTTTTATTAAAGAATGGTGCATAGTTTCTGGGTTTCTTTCATATATATATAAGTTCACAAGTTTTTCATGTGTACGTTGGTGTATTCTTCGTTTAGTTTAGTATTCTTTTCCCAGCTCACAGATTTGGAACTTCACAGCCGTACCAGGTAGAAGATTGATATAGAGCAAGGTTTGGTTATTTGACAAGAAAAATATGGAATTCATTTATTCAGCTTATGCGGATCTGGATATAGAATGATTCCAGACGGATTATTTGGTTACCGAGGACAAATACGTAAGCTTGCAGATCTGGCTGTCGGTCCACTAATAGAGAATTCGACCATGTTTCCTACCGCATGCTTGCAACAGTTACCTCCCAGTTTATGTTGCAGAGTGCGCTTATTGAATCCCAGAGCCCATGTGTGGGAATAGAAAATCTTTTTAAGCTTGCAAAGGTGGGCATATTGAAATTGTACCGTCCGTCCGTGTGTTCGTCCTTACATTTTTTCGTGTCCGGGCTGAAACTTTGTCATGCATTGAAGGATTTTAAAATAACTTGCCTATAACAAATGTTCAGCCCATCATGACAACGTATTGTGTGCAAGACCTACATCCCTACCTCAAAGATCAAGACCACACGTAGAGTTTAAATGTATGGAATCCTGTACGTACCACTCTGTCGTGCAAGTTAGGATTTTATAATTACATGATACAATTGTTGAGCAGATGGAGCTGAAGGGCACAGACTGTGAGATACCTGTTTTGGGGACATCCGTCACTTATAAGGGACAGCTCTTGTTCTATTCTGAAGGTCCAGCCTTAGGTCCGCCAACGTAAGTATGCTTTCTTTTTCACTCCCATGCACATACTTGTTTGCATGCTACACCTCACTAACTGCACTATTGGAACCTGGTCTAATGTGCTTCGCTATATTTCTTACAAATTTTGCTTTTCCGGCCCACTACCAATTGTCGTACCGACTGATTACAATTATTATTATTATAAAAAATATCAGAAAAAATGTTTACTTAAGCCTTTCGATTGCGATGCATTTGTGTGATCGGTTCAGATGATATTTCGGAAAAATTGTAGCTTTTAATCAAGATACTGAGATATCAAACGCAAGATCTCGCTTTAGTATTAGACCTGTAGTCTTTCGAAATTTTCTTAAATAACTTACAACAACAACTTATTTTAGCCGCAAACATTACCAAAACTATGCAAACTCCACTTGAAAATCAAAACCACGATTATCTATTCCCTCCATCCCTGTTTCTATTACGTCTAAAATAAAATAATGTGCTTAAAAAGCATGTACTATGTACCATCAATGAAAAAATCCTGACAATTGCCTACCATTAATGAAACATGACACACATACATGTAATAGATTATGTAACTTTTAATAAAGTACTTGATATCTATGTATGTTTATGTCTTTGCTCAAAGAAATTTTACTCAGCTCTTGTATATATGATAGCATAATAAAACAATTACAGTTTCTTTGTAGAGAGTTACACAAAATGTAACATAGCAAACTTAGTCGGAAACTACTAGCCGACGGATATTGCTTTGATACAGCACTAATTAAAATAACCAGAGACATGTATACTATGTCTCTGATATAACAAAGGAATTAGAGCAAAAAAAGTATTTTCTGCAGAATTTGCAAACATTTACGCATACATATCTTTCAATGTTATTTATTTTGTTTTATTTATATCCTTTCATTTTTTCTTTTTAATAATATGATATGTTCAATAACATCTAAAGGAAAACATATCAAATACGTTATAAAATATGATCATGACAAATTAATATTACTTATACAAAATATAAAGAATGGGTTTCTATAATATGTTTCCATTTAAATCAACACCAGTATCATTTCAACGATGAGAGTGCACAAGTGTCTTTTAAGAATGGTTCACAGTGTCCGGGATTTTCCACAGTTTCACGTATATATAGGTTCACAGTTTCTCAGGTATACGTCGTTGTATTTCCGGTTTAGTTTCGCATCCTTTGCCCAGCTCACAGATTTGGAGTTTCACGGCTGTACGGTACGTACCTGCCACGGGTGGTACGGGTTTATTATAGAGCAAGGTTTGTACCATATTTGACGAACAGAATACGGAATTAATTTATTCAGCTTATGAGGTTCTGGAAGAAAAAATGTTTAAGACGGATTATTTGGTTACCGAGGACAAATACGTAAACTAACAAAATGTGGCTGTCGATCCGTTAATAGAGAATTCAACCGTGTTTCTTATCGCATGCTTGCAACAGTTGCCTCCCAGTAGACATTTTTGTCTGAAGTGAACTATGGTTGTGAATTGCGGTTATCGGAATACTGAGAGTTGTTTTTCAGAGATTTTCTCAAAATTAAAAATTCTTTTATACTTACGTATAACAGACATTATAGTGTTTTTTCGGCAAGGTACACATGCTCATGAATAAATAGGGGAAACAAATGAAAATAAGAACACATTACTATTGCCTCATGAGTGCCTATTTTTCTTCAATTATAACTTTATAAGGCCTATTTCCTTCTTCCTTTATACAGGACCTGCACAAATGGACACGGTAGAAATAAGTAGATGTCTTGGGTTTAATTGCGCGGTATATTTTCATCTTGCATATTGCGTGTTCAGCTGCAATTCTTCATGAGGTGAAATATCTATTGTATTTCTGGCACTTGCGTCTTTCACGCCCTCGGCGCCATGCTTAGCATTTGTAAAGGGCATGATTAAATTTGATAGTTATTACATGAACACGACGTACTTAAATACTATTCTATGCACGTGACGCTGTTCCATGCGTAGTAAGCACAGTTACATGAAGTTAGGACCCCCAAAAGTCATTGACTGTAGTACTTGGTATAGCGCATGAGCCGTCGTCATGTTGTAGGTAGTGCGCACTTTATCTTATATTGTTTGCAAAACATGGTAGTCAGTGTTGAATAGTATACGTACTATAACATCCCGTACACACGAGTCAACCCAGTAAACTACAAAGTAGTACTTAAGATAACCAGTCAAGAGATAGGTCAGTGCATTGAAAGGGATGATCGTTTGTTCTCTGTCAACATTGGCATTGCGATTTTAGGTAATTTGTCCACTGCATACATAGAAATCGGATGCCTTTTTACTATTTTTAGACATTGTTTATATCAAGAGTCTAAATATTCTACAAAAGAAGACAACATTATTTCTTGATACCAGAAACTCAAATACGTATCCATTTTTATATAAAACATCGAATTCTTGATATCAAAGATACATTTTCTGATATCACTTAACTAGATTTTTGAAATCATATACTTATCAATAATTCGATTTTCTGATATAAAAATGGTCACTACCTGTTAGATATCAGAAAATTATTTCCTAAAAATTATCAAGAATTCGAAATTTTTATATATATAAATTTCTTTTTATTGAAATGGTTTTTTCTATGTTAAAATTGCAAAAAAAAACGGCCCCTATCTAATATGAGAAATAGTAATTGTAAACATTCAGCTCTTGTAGAAACGCTTGGTGACAACTACATAAACAACTCCGTCACCAAGACGCTGTCGGAAGGCAGCGTTGGAATAGCTTTCAGACTCAGCAAACGAACCAACGTCGCGTTGCGCTGCGCGAAGCATCTAGATCTACATCTCCAGGTGCAGGTACATGCAACGAACCCAGTTCCAGTGGTGAACGTGAAGAAGCTGTCATTTTTTAAGGTCATCAGGAAGAATAATATGAAGACCAGGAGTACAAAACGTTTTTTTATTAATAAAGTTCCTCCGTCACTTAGGTGTAAGTATTGATTTGACAGATGAAATATGTCATTGAATCATAACAGAGACGTCGCTGTTTTTTTTTATATATATTTCTTAGTTCCGAAATGATAAGATATTGGCCTTGAATTAAACATATTGGAAGACATCCATATAGTTTACACACTCCATTGTCCATGTTGACTTAATATACACATCGATTTTGAGAAACCATGGATAAATTACTAACAGTAGTACGATATCCACTATTCAGAAACAGAGTTCACTTAAAGCGAAAATGTCTAATTTAAGGCATAGGAGCTCGATGTCGGGATTATGCTTTTTCCGGCTTTGTTTTGTCTTTTTACATTTATCTTAGAACCAAGCTCACAAAATATGATCTTATTTTCCCCGGATCTTAACTTTCATATTTTACCACTGACGTACCCGGTAGACTGAAAAAAAAAGAAAAGGAGTGACATGCGCCATGTTATCCAACACAAACTGCTAAGAGTGACGTCCCTCTAAAACTGGTTCTCCGTCTACCAATGTGACGCAACATGGAACCGGAACCTATACATGTAAACATAGTGTGGTGGCAATTTCAAAAACTGGCCGAACAGTTTAATTTTCTTTTAAGGAGGCAGTCATGAACTATTATATTGTCAAACCATTTGAACAAATTGAGCACACTGTCCACGAGTGTTGCAAAAAAATGAAATAAAAATAAACAAGAAAGGGACATCACTCTTAGTAGTTTGTGTTGGATAACATGGCGGATGTCACTCCTTTTCTTTTTTCAGTCTACCGGGTACTTCAGTGGTAAAATATGAAAGTTAAGATCCGGGGAAAATAAGATCATATTTTGTTAGCTTGGTTCTTAGATAAATGTAAAAAGACAAAACAAAGCCGGAAAAAGCATAATCCCGACATCGAGCTCCTATGATTTAAGGGCGACGGTGAGGTTGCGGATGTTGTACATTGAATCCCGACAGAACAAGCCATAATTATTACTGTCAACTTTCCGCACGGCAGGAATCAAGCGTTTACATATATAGACTGAGGCACGTATGGTATCAGTGTCTTTGCTCAATGACACACCTCGTGCTCCGGCTGGGATATGAACCCGTCCCCTACCGTTCCGGAGGTGAACGCCCTAACCACTGAGCTATTGAGTCCCATGAATAGCATCTATTATAACTTTCATCTTTTGAAAATTTCCTGAATAAAATTCAACAACAACCTATTTTGGCCGAAAACATTACTATTAATATGCAAACTCAACTTGGAAAACGAGAAGCATTTGTCTTCTTTCTAATATTAAAACTATCTTAGATGAAAAAATGTACTTAAAAATCATGTACTAGACCATTGAATTGCCTGCCCCACATGACCACTGTTAACAACATGGATTATGTAATGCAAAATATGGGGTTTCTATGTAGGTTTATGCTCTTGCTCAAAGACATTTTACTCAGCTTCAGTACATATGATAGCATAATAAAAACAATAATAACTTGTTTGTAGAGAGTTACACAAACTTTAAAATAGCTCGATGACAGAAACAACTAGCTGACGGATATTACATTGTACTTGCATGCTATCGAAGAAGTATCCGTCACGAAATTGATTTTTTTTAAAACATTTTTATCAAAAAAAGTTCAGTCGTTCTAAAGACCTGCAAAATAAATTCTTTAGCTCTTTTGTGGTACATAAATATCGACTTCGTCTCTTGCGTGTATAGGTTATACAAAATAATTAAATCCGCTACTGAAGTAGTTTCCGTCACGAGAATTTGTACAATAATTGTTGGTAAATGAAATAACCACATGATGATGTTCTATGTTTTGTTAAATCTTCCTGAGAATAATCGTAAATTTTATACCTGTTAAAAAGTTTAATAATGCATTTATAACAAAACTGACACATGCCCCCTCAAGTCAAACAGATTATCGTCGCGGCTTACTTTTTTCAAAACTTTCTCATCTGTAAATATGCCGTTTTTTGCTAGAGTTTAAGTCATGTATAAAGTTTGATTTCTGATGACGAGGTTTGAGTCGCCATATTTAATAGCTAACAGGTGACAACATTACAAAACCTCAAATAATGATAATTTGATGAAACACAAATATCAAGACAAAGAGTATCAACCATATGTGGTAAAATGTTTATAGATAGCTGCTGATTGTGTCTCTTTAAACTTTACGCAAAAGCTGGAACTGGCATGTAACGTACTGGAAAAAAAATGTGCAGATTCTTTTCTCCGTGTATATTCAAAGAAAAGAAACATATATTCATGCTTTAGTGAACTTACAAAATGTTAAACGAGCAATTTAAGAAAAATTCAAACATGAACAAATATATCACAACATTCAAACGAACTTTTTAAAATTCATTTGTTTATTTTATCATCACAAGTTACAATATGCCGTTAACCATACTATTTTATACAGTCAGCTTTCTACCCCTCCTCGTACCTCTCTCTCTCTCTCTCTCTCTCTCTCTCTCTCTCTCTCTCTCTCTCACTCTCTCTCTCTCTCTCTCTCTCTCTCTCTCTCTCTCTCTCTCTCTCTCTCTCAACACTTCCTTTTCACATTCTGAAATGGTATCAACCTCTAGGTTAACACATGTCATTGTCACACCCATATCATTCAATTCAACACACGTCATCATGCACACTTCCTCTAACACCGCAAACACCACACGTATACTTCTTCTCTGTGACCTTTCCATACTCTCACATTCTTTCAACTTCTCTTTCTCCCTTTGAGTTTTCTCGTCCTCTTTCCTATTTATATACAAAAACTGTACAAGACCCAGCTGTACCTATATGCCTATAATTCTGTCATCTTCAATGTTTATGCGCGAAACAAGCTTGTCAAATTTAACATGCCACATTGAAGGCAACTCCTCCACTAGCTATGTTACTGTTACAAGAAAAATTATAGCTTTTATCACATACAGCATAATTTTTGTAGTTACTATCAATGCAGTTCATAAAATGCATATTACGACTTGATAGCCAGTGTTCTGAAATACCCATAAAGTTTATTTCAGCACTTTGAAGAAAGTCGCATAGATACGAGCAGCTTGACATAAGTCCTGTCACATTCCAGGTTGATGAACTGTGAAGATAAAAAAAAACATTGTTAAATTTAGCACTATTTTGTAAAAAGATTGTATTAGTATGTTCTATATAGAATGTGTGTCACTGTGTGATAGGTCACCTCATTCTCCACTCATATGTGAAATATTTGCTCAATACTTCAGTTGTATTTGTTATAACATTTGTTTTTGTTAATGTCTTATGCCCTTAAAGGGCCATGACCTGACCAATAAACTTTGAAACTTTGGTTGCTATGTTTACCTCCATATTTGCATTATTAATCTACATGTAGTATGAAGCAAGCAAGATAGACAGACATACAATGTATCAACATACGGTGACTTAGTCAATATCACATTGTAAGTATGAATATGGGTTGTAACTCTCAAAATCATTGTTTGAATCACAATGTGAATCCAAATATGACATGGTTTGACTGCGATCAGAAGAGCTGTGACCTTTGCCAGAGCTATGTTGTTTTGCTAGTGCATTGCGCGATAGCCACGGTTTACAAACGACACCGCGCGGCCAAAAACCGCGCTCTGTTATTTGATTCATCATGTCGTCTGCTTCAATGTTAGCACGAATAATTACGTCATTGGGACGTCTTTTACACTGAAAGATTTTAACCATGCTGACGTTGAGACCTTTATAAGAGATATATTGGTGGATCATACGGGTGGTAATTGAATTTTTAAATCCATCTATGTAAAATCGCTCTTTACGCTTGCGGACGCGAGTTTTAAATTGGTTTGCAAATGGTGGACTGTTCCAAATATTTGTTTCAGAACTCAGATCACGACCGTTAGTAACATGTACCGGGATATTTCTAGACCGCAGAGATGTCGGTGTACAAATAGCTTGAATTATTTTGGCAAATGTCACATCTCTATGACCAGCGTTCGCTTTGCTGAGATTTTCTGACCTTGTATGGATCATATTCACATGTGCTGCAATATCAACATTATTGTCTGTAGACAGGGTAACAGTTTTATCACGTGCTGTCCTCACACTAATGTTACTGACTGTTCCTTCGTTTCCGCGAACCGTCGGTGCGCGAGAGCGGGAAACAACTTCACTGTACAGGTCATCCATTTCGTTTGGTTTATCGAATGAACAAGAGTGATTAGCCGACACGTTATTATCCAATACCTGTTCTTGTTCTGGAAAGTATGATCATGCACCAGAGATTGGTTCTCGCTGACCCGCATCTCCCGAAACGAGGCTGTCTGTTACCTCAATGTGAACTTGAAAACGGTCAATTTCATTAACATCCATTGTAAACAAATTGTCACGACCATTGGTTGCCGGTAGGCCAATGTTACCGAAAGTTGTGGGGGGTTCCATCTCATAGTCAGCTAAGCAAATATTTGCGTCACCTTGGACACCACACGCTACCGGAATTGTACTGCGTTTAGACAGTAACTCTGTTCTAGTAAGGACGTCCTCGACAGCGACTATTCGCGAGACAGACTCGGTAATTTGAGATTTGATAGAGGACATTTCCTGCTTAAGACTCACGTCAAAAACTGACAATGTCTCTGACGTTTCGCGGAAAGGTTTCCAATAATCAGATTTAGATCTTGTCTAAACGTATTAAAAGAGTCCGAGATAGTTTTTATTTGATCTTCCCCCATTTTCTAACATGCTACACTACGTTGCCTGGTGAGAAGCAAATCCGCCTGAAGTGAGGATATTGTGACTTTCAAAAGAGGTAACTCTTTACAACACTGACATTGGTTGTTTTGCTTCGATGTTTGATTCGCAGGTAATAAGCCGACGTCTAAGGATCGGGCAGGGTTTTGAGACAGTGACCTCCCTTGTCGACCGGTGCTTAGTAAGTCTTTGACTAGACCTATCTCCTCTCATTCTAAAACTGAGATCAAGACATGGATGTCATTTGCAAGTTTAACACAAAGGGGATCACCCCGTCGTGTTGTAACTCTTCTCTTGAGTTCTGCTTGAGGACTATATATTCAAAATCATCACACTCCCTTAGGATACGGAAGAGCATTTGCCTTGTTTGTTCAAGTCTTGGTTCACAGGAGTAATACGCCTTCAACAATTGTGAAGTAAATAGATCAGCGGGATAATCACCATCAGTGTTTGTGTTAACCAATATTCCCAGACCAAATTCTGAATTCTGTATTTTTTTATTATTACAAAAATTTGATAACTGTTTCAGTAATAACAGTCTAAATAATTTGGTAGAATTTTACAAATAAAACGTGTTTACGCGTTTTGACACATTTTAATTATGTGCAAAATTTGCGAATTTGAAAAATAGGGATTGTATTGAATCATTTATAACATCTTTAACTTGCAGAACATTTTGTTGTTAACTTTGAATCAAACAATGTCTTGTATATTACGCTTACTGTCCTAAACTAGAACTGTGTCCAAAGGACACGGATGCCCCCACTGTGCAGATGTGCTCGTAAACAAGAGCAGCTTCATTTAATGTCTACAAAATTCTGTTCTTATCATAGCGTTTCAGTTGAAATTTCCTCAATTCATGTATTAATGATAAAAAAGTTACCTAACTCTTGAGGCATCATATTTGGTCTCTTTACAGATGGAATACAATATTAGTGTCTGAATAAAACAAAATTTTGAAACACATGTCTGGTCTCCTAAAACTGCAGGAACACAATGCTGTGATCAGAGAAATATGTTGGGTATACAGTTACTTTTGGCTGTGGCAACTCATCTTTTACATAGACAAGATCAATAATAGATCCATTTAAGTGTGTTGGTAATGTCACACACTGGCGATAATTAAGCAGAGGTTCAGATAGTCTTCTGTACCAAACTGAATCAACGTTGATGTTGAAATCACCTAAGATTATGTCAGGTTGCCTATCGTATACTGTGCTGGTAAGATCTGTAATAAATGTGGCAGGTGCTGTTGATGGAGATCGATAGAGTACCTGTATTGAGCCGACACCGGGTTTTGAAGATAATTCAACAAACAGCTGTTCCATATGAGGTTGGTAAGATGTAGTTGATGATACAACTGGAATGTTTTCAGAACAGTAAAACAGAATTCCATGGCAGTTACAAACTGATGACTTTTCTAAGCATCTCAGGGTCCAGCCCTCACGTTGGTAGTATCTGATCTGGTCATGGTAGACATTTGCTTCTGTTAAGCACACTATATCTGCTATCTTTAAAACTGGATGACACATGATATCTGTAAAATGATTCCTAGCTGATCTTGCATTTAACAAAGCAACAGTATATAGTGAAAAAATCAACAAAGGGCCATAATTCTGTTAAATTTGGTCGCCGCAAAAATTCCTTCCTTTACTTCCATCTACACATTAAGGTTGTTCATCACTGGAAGTTTAAGCAAAATCTGCCATCCGGTTTAAGAGGAGTTGCTTTCACAAAATTTCTATATGGTATATAGTGAAAAAATCAACAAAGGGCCATAATTCTGTTAAATTTGGTCGCCGCAAAAATTCCTTCCTTTACTTCCATCTACACATTAAGGTTGTTCATCACTGGAAGTTTAAGCAAAATCTGCCATCCGGTTTAAGAGGAGTTGCTTTCACAAAATTTCTATATGGTATATAGTGAAAAAATCAACAAAGGGCCATAATTCTGTTAAATTTGGTCGCCGCGAAAATTCCTTCCTTTACTACCATCTACACATTAAGGTTGTTCATCCCTGGAAGTTTAAGCAAAATCTGCCATCCGGTTTAAGAGGAGTTGCGTTCACAAGATTTCGGGACGTACGGACGGACGGACTGACGGACGGACGGACGGACAAGTGCAACGCTATATGCACCCCACTTTGTGGGGGCATAAAAATTCACCTCATATAGTTTTATAGTTATTGCAAAAAGGCTACTGGTAGCGTTGGAATAGTTGTTAAGTGTAGGTCCGTGATTGTGGGCGGAGCTAAAGTGCAATCTATTTAAAAAGATATCTTATGTTATTTTGAGTTGAACTCTAGTCTCAATAATTTGACTCCAAACGTAGACCCATTTTACATACGGACATTTTATAGTTATCTGCGCTTTTAATTACTGCTGGTTCACGCCTAGCAAAAAATATGACGATATTCACCCGTTGAGTACAATTATTTTGACTAAGTTGAACTCGTGCAGCACGTGCGACTTAGGATGTACTGTTCACCAATCCGGTAAGCCGGTGAACAGAGTTAAAAATGAGCGAATTTATAACAGAACATTATTTGCCATTACTCCAAATGCATCTGTAGAATTTTTTGGATATAGATCAACAATGGATAAAACATAAATTATTTATTATTGAACGAGGGGACGTTAGAAGTTTCGTTAGGTGTAATAAAACAATTGAATGTGTACAGTATACTGAGAATAGGTCCGTGCTTTTATTGAACAATTTTGAGTCATGCTCAGTCCAAGTTTTGGTCCGTCTTTCGCCAAATTATATTCGGTCGTTTTTGTCTGTATACAATCTGTCATATGACAACAACATTGGTTAATGTATAAACTTTCTGATAGATCTACTGATCTATTTCCTAATTTTTTTTATAGATCTAGAAATCTACTTCAAGTTTCGTATGACTAGTCTACAAACTGTTTAAATTTCGATAGTCATAAATCATGATTTTATTAAATTATGTAATGAAATTAGATTAACGCCTTTGTTTAGAGACCAATGTAGAATTATTTTCAAAAAAGTAGTATTCGAGATTATCCGCTGTCCGACTTGATAGTGTTAATCGTTCGTCCATAAACATGATAAAGTACATATCCGGAAATACCCATTAAAACAATAGGTATGATCGAATCTAGAGTTACAACTTTTATTTAAAGTCATATTTTATTTATGTGTAATAAAATCAGAAAAATGTAAAATGAGTGGAAATTTATCATTTCTGTAGCAATTACTAAATATACTGCGTGCTATAAATTCAGGACGGTCCTATATCTGTCCAACACAGAGAACTGAAACCGGCACATGCGGCCACTATTTGTAAGTTTTTACGAAGTTAATGCTTTAAATAGCTCAATTGACACTTTGTGCCAGGGTGAGCTATCAAGCCCACTAACCAGCCACCATATTCGGTAAACCTTTTCTTTTTCTACAGTTAAAACCGCTGAAACTTTCCAGGGATGCATGTTCCTCCACGTGCCTGCCAAGTTTCAACATGGCGTCCAAGATCCGAATTCTATCAAAGTTGTTCAAATATTGATATTCCATGCATAACTCTGGTTGCTATACAGGTATTTTGCAACAAATCAGAAAAACCTTTAAAATTTTCACTGAACCCAGCAGGTCTACTTGCGGTACTGTAGATCTACAGTAGAGCTTGAGGCCTTGAGCATGTAGCATCGCATCATAATCAAAGCGCTGAAGGCACTGAAAATGTTCGGTCTGAAACATAGATTATCATAAGAGTGGTACTTAGGAGAGGAATGTTGCACACATGTTTTGCGATATGTCTGATAGTTTTAAGTGGAACATATGACCACTTGATGTAACAGCATATTGAACAGTGTTACGGACCATGAGATTCCTCCTTGGTCAAGTGGTTAGAGAAGCTGAAACTTCTCAATTATTGAGAGTCTTTGGATCGAGCCCCGCTACTGACCACGTCGCTTTACGGGAGAAAGTTTTCATTTTTTCATTTCTGAATGTTTAATGCATAGTATACATTGTACTGAGCACTTGAGCATGGCTTACAACGTCATTTTTCAGTTAAACATCAACACGACACATTTCTTTAATATCGACATGAAAATTAATGATCGTCTGCATTCATGGTATAATACATAAAATACGCGAAATAATAAAACAACACATGTAACATATACCATAAACACAACATTAAACAGAAACTGCTTACACATTGATGGGCGACCAGTATCGATCCAGACCAGCCTGCTGGCATGGTCACAAAGTTCATTATGTTGGTTTTCCCATGATGCGGCTCAAATTTTGTTATTTCATTACACTGAACCATGCAAAACACATGAATGGTAGTTACTTCAAAATGAATGAATCACTGTATATTATTGTAAAATCAATAATTTCATTCAACGATATTTAGGAAACCTGTCTATTGAAACACTGTTGAAAAGGTGGTTTAAACTATTTTGCTACTAGTCAAGCTTACTAACAAAATCTTCGGTACAATTTAACCATCTATTTCGCAAGTTCACCTATATTAACAAATGCACAGCACGGTGCTTCCCTGAATATGGCAGTTAAAGGGTATACAATTATCGCTTTTAGCGACAGCAAAATAAAAACTGGCTCTTTTCTTCATAAAGTCTATAGTTAAATAACAATCATTTTTAGCTCGACTATTTGAAGAATAAGGAGACTATTGCACTCGCCCCGGCGTCGGCATCTGCATTGGTTAAAGTTTTTTATAAAGTCAAATATCTTGAATACTATCAAAGGTATTGACTTGAAACTCAAACTATATGTCTACACCTGAGGAAACAATCCCATAACTCTGTTTTGATTTTTGACAGATTTATGCCCCTTTTTAACTTAGAATTTTTGGTTAAAGTTTTTTATAATTTCAAATATCTTGAATACTATCAAAAGTATTGACTTGAAACTCAAAGTATGTGTCTAGTTACTTCAAAATGAATGAATCACTGTAAATTATTGTAAAATCAATAATTTCATTCAACGATATTTAGGAAACCTGTCTATTGAAACACTGTTGAAAAGGTGGTTTAAACTATTTTGCTACTAGTCAAGCTTACTAACAAAATCTTCGGTACAATTTAACCATCTATTTCGCAAGTTCACCTATATTAACAAATGCACAGCACGGTGCTTCCCTGAATATGGCAGTTAAAGGGTATACAATTATCGCTTTTAGCGACAGCAAAATAAAAACTGGCTCTTTTCTTCATAAAGTCTATAGTTAAATAACAATCATTTTTAGCTCGACTATTCGAAGAATAAGGAGACTATTGCACTCGCCCCGGCGTCGGTGTCGGCATCTGCGTTGGTTAAAGTTTTTTATAAAGTCAAATATCTTGAATACTATCAAAGGTATTGACTTGAAACTCAAACTATATGTCTACACCTGAGGAAACAATCCCATAACTCTGTTTTGATTTTTGACAGATTTATGCCCCTTTTTAACTTAGAATTTTTGGTTAAAGTTTTTTATAATTTCAAATATCTTGAATACTATCAAAAGTATTGACTTGAAACTCAAAGTATGTGTCTACCATCAACATCTACACCTGAGGAAACAATTCCCATAACTCTGTTTTGATTTTTGACAGATTTATACCCCTTTTTAACTTAGAATTTTTGGTAAAAGTTTTTGTAAATTCAAATATCTTGAATACTATATAAGGTATTGACTTGAAACTCAAAATATATGTTTACCATCAACATCTACACCTGAGGAAACAATCCCCATAACTCTGTTTTGATTTTTGACAGATTTATATCCCTTTTTAACTTAGAATTTTTGGTAAAAGATTTTATAAAGTCAAATATCTTGAATACTATCAAAAGTTTTGACTTGAAACTCAAAGTATGTGTCAACCATCAACATCTACACCTGAGGAAACAATCTCCATAACTCTGTTTTGATTTTTGACAGATTTATCTATATTTAGTCTTTGAACAAGTTTCATATCTTTGACCTTAATTCTTATAGACAATTACACAATACTCCTGTTCTTAGACAAAAACCCCATTTTACCAACAAGCTTTCGAATAGTCGAGCGTGCTGTCATGTGACAGCTCTTGTTAAACTCTCAACTGCGTAGTATCCTCGTGACTTCGCTACTTTCGATTTTGGAGTGAAAACATATCGTAACCGCGTAGTTTACCAGAACGACATTCCGTCTGTTAGCAGAACCTACATTTTCATTAATACACGTAACCGATGCAATAGCATTTATAAATGCAATGTAGGTAAAGTATTGCCAGTATAAATGTATATGAGGTGTGTCACTTTCAGCGCGTTTTGTTCGGCTGCTTTTTAAAGTAGTGCATGTCTAAACTGCGTAGTAAGAAACAGACCACTTAAGTGCCATAATGCTGTATCTGTCGAACGTTTAAGAAGTACTTACAGCCTATGCACATTAACTTAGAAAAGTTGACTAAATTCTTTTTTATGATAAATTGTCGCATATGTTTCTTATCTTTGAAATAATGTTAATCTTTGCAATCATACCAACACCAAAACCTGTTGATTTCTTATGTTACTTTCTATAAATATGAGATGTTATCAATCTGAAGGATTATTTAGAATTGAGGGGTAATTCGGTTTTAAAAGTAGAAACTGCTGTTCTCCGAAACCCGGTATAATAGATGTTAGGATTTGAAAATCCTCACATTTAAAAAAGGTACCATGGTACTGTCAGCTTTGCTTGGCGCTCAGCATTAAAACTTAAAGGTACAAGTAGTGTCAGGAAGAGAAACAGAAGCTTCCTGAATCCTATTTTCCATCTTTATCTATATTCACAGAAACAGTATGTAACTGTCACTTACTGTGTGAAGGTTTTTGTCAGAATTATGCCCCTTTTTTACTTAGAAAATACATAGACCCCTGGGTCAAAATTGACCCTGCCCTGGGGTTCACAGAAAATACATAGACCCCTGGGTCAAAATTTACCCTGCCCTGGGGTTCACTTAATTGATTTACATATTGGCTCATATAGAGGGAAACATTCTTGTTAACCAGGTTTTCCGAAGGAAAAATCCTGGTTATTAGATTGAGGTACGTCGGCGGGCGGGCGGGCGTAAACAATTTCTTCTGTGCGAAACTCTTCCTACATTTCTCAAGGGATTTCAACCAAACTTTCACAGAATTATTGTCATGAAGTGCCCTGGCGCATATTGTCGGGGTTTTGTGATTTGGTCATTTTTGACCTAATTATGGCCCTTTGTTTTTTTTTCACATATGTAATTCTTCTGTGCGCAACTCCTTCTACACTTCTCGAGGGATTTCAACCAAACTTTCACAGAATTATTGTCACCAAGTGCCCTGGCACATATTGTAGAGGTTTTGTGATTTGATCATTTTTGACAGAATTATGGGCCTTTGTTTTTTTCCACATAATGTAATATATATAGAGAAATACTCTTCTGTGTGCAACTCCTACATTTCTCAAGGGATTTCAACCAAACTTTCACAGAACTATAATTGTGAACTAAAGAATTTTGAATATATAATGTAATGCCCCTGGTCGTCCGTCCGTTACCAATTTTGTGTCTCCTTATTTAAGTATATATAAAAGGGAGAATACTGTGCATATTGTCTGGGTTTTGTGTTTGGATCAATTTTGCCTGAATTATGGCCCTTTGCTTTTTAGCTCACCTGGCTACGCCAGGGTGAGCTTTTCTGATCGATGATTGTCCGTCGTCCGTCAACATTTTGATTCAAATGACATCTCCTCTGAAACCTCTAGGCCAATGTTGATAAAACTATGCAGGAATGTTCCTTGCATGAAGCTCTACCAAAATTGTTCAAAGAATTCCATTCCATGCAGAACTCTGGTTGCTATGGCAAAAAATAGGAAAAACTTTAAAAATCTTCTTCTCTGAAACCACAAGGCCTAGAGCTTAGATATTTGGCATGTAGCATTGTCTAGTGGACCTCTACCAAGATTGTTCAAATTATGACCCCCGGGTCAAAATTGACCCCGCGCAGGTGGGCACTTAGTTTTTGCATAGGAATATATAGGGAAAACTTTAAAAATCTTCTTCTCTGAAACCACAAGGCCTAGAGCTTAGATATTTGGCATGTAGCATTGGCTAGTGGACCTCTACCAATATTGTTCAAATTATGAGCCCCGGGTCAAAATTGACCCCGCCCCTGGGGGCCACTTAGTTTTGCATAGGAATATATAGGAAAAACTTAAAAAATCTTCTTCTCTGAAACCACAAGGCTTAGAGCTTAGATATTTGGCATGTAGCATTGGCTAGTGGACCTCTACCAAGATTGTTCAAATTATGAGCCCCGGATCAAAATTGACCCCGCACCGGGGGTCACTTAGTTTTACATAGGCTTATATAGTAAAAACTTTAAAAATTTTCTTCTCTGAAACCACAAGGCCTAGAGCTTAGATATTTGGCATGTAGCATTGGCTAGTGGACCTCTACCAAGATTGTTCAAATTATGACCCCCGGGTCAAAATTGACCCCGCACCGGGGGTCACTTAGTTTTGCATAGGAATATATAGTAAAAACTTTAAAAATCTTCTTCTCTGAAACCACAAGGCCTAGAGCTTAGATATTTGGCATGTAGCATTGCCTAGTAGACCTCTTTAAAGTTTGTTCAAATTATGCCCCAGGGGTCAAAATTGACCTTGCCTGGGGGGGAGATCATTTGTTTTACAAAGGCGTATATAGGAAAACTTATTTGGTATATAACATTATCTAGTGATCTTCCACCAGGCAAGTGGACTTGTACCAAGGTGAGCGATATAGGGCCATCTTGGCCCTCTTGTTTTACACATGTAATATATAGAAGAAGACCTTTGTTTCTTTTTCACATTATGTATATCTACTGACTTTAAAAAGACATTTGCGCTCGGCCAGCAGACTGGAAAATGAAAACCTGGTTTTGTGACAATTTCCTGTCACTTGTTTTGATATTTGGAATGTAACATTAATTGTGTAGTGGACCTCTATGAATATATTGTTCAAATCAGGACCCCAAGTCAAAGTTGACCTTTTCTGGGCCAATGGTACCTAGCCAAATTCATATGGTCATAATCCAGATGAGAAAGATCATAATTTATATTAAAATCACAACTTGATTTCTTTAAATTCTTACTACTGTAGAACCCAACTAAACATTCATACATTTGTGTCTTCTTTTTCAGAATGATATCCCTAGCCTAATTTATTTGGCGTTTGAGTGTGACCCTTTCACAGATCTGATATTTTATAACTGTCTCACCTTTAGACAGTAGAAGCTAGGCGGACAACTGTTAGATGCTAACCTGTAAAATTGGTTTGCCTTCAAAGTGGAAATAGTGAGACTAATATATCCCCTGCTAGTGACTAACAGTTTGAGCCCAAGTTATATGTGTGATGGTGACTTATTTGATAGTGATAGTGATTCTGCCACTGACTGAGATCCAGCTGTCCCGACTTCAAGCTCCTGTTTTGTAGTCGAGTCATATATACAGGTAATATAGTACATGTACAACGCATAATGTTAATATTGAATTATTAGTAAAATCACCAAGTACAGGGCAAGCTTTAACGGCAGCTACAAAGTAGAGAGAATTCGCAGATTCAGTTTAAATTCCACAAATATACGTGCCTGAGTCATACCTGTGAACCATTTTTGATAGAAATGAGGGAGATTTTTCCTAAAAATGAGGGAGATTGGTAATTTTAGCGGGAGATTTTAACGCGTCCATGCGCTTCAAGCTAATAGTCACAAATGACATTAAAAAGCTGCTTTAAACATCTGTTTTAATCATAGCATTTTTAGCTCGACTATTCGGAGAATATGGAGAGCTATTACAGTCACTTGTGCGTCGGCGTCGGCGTTGCTTCTTTGGTTAAAGTTTTGCCTGCTAAGTACTATCATGCACATATCTGAGTAACCACTTATGATATTGACTTGAAACTTTGTTCATGTCTTTAGGGGTGTCATACAATCAAGGCAGATAACTCTTGAAAAAATTTAGTACAAATTATGGCCCTTGTTTGACTTTGAATATTTGGTTAAAGTTTTGCCTGCTAGGTACTATCATGCTTATATCTCAGTAACCGCTTATGATATTGACTTGAAACTTTGTTCATGTCTTTAGGGGTGTCATACAATCAAGGCAGATAACTCTTGTATAAATTTAGTACTAATTATGGCCCTTGTTTGACTTTGAAAATTTGGTTAAAGTTTTGCCTGCTAGGTACTATCATGCACATATCTCAGTAACCACTTATAATATTGACTTGAAACTTTGTTCATGTCTTTAGGGGTGTCATACAATCAAGGCAGATAACTCTTGTATAAATTTAGTACTAATTATGGCCCTTGTTTGACTTTGAAAATTTGGTTAAAGTTTTGCCTGCTAGGTACTATCATGCACATATCTCAGTAACCACTTATGATATTGACTTGAAACTTCGTTAATGTCTCTAGGGGTGTCACACAGTCAAGTCAGATAACTCTTGTATAAATTTAGTACTAATTATGGCCCTTGTTTGACTTTGAAAATTTGGTTAAAGTTTTGCCTGCTAGGTACTATCATGCACATATCTCAGTAACCACTTATGATATTGACTTGAAACTTTCTTAATGTCTTTAGGGGTGTCGTACAATCAAGGCAGATAACTCTTGTATAAATTTAGTACAAATTATGGCCCTTGTTTGACTTTGAATATTTGGTTAAAGTTTTGCCTGCTAGGTACTATCATGCACATATCTCAGTAACCACTTATGATATTGACTTGAAACTTCGTTAATGTCTCTAGGGGTGTCACACAGTCAAGTCAGATAACTCTTGTATAAATTTAGTACTAATTATGGCCCTTGTTTGACTTTGAAAATTTGGTTAAAGTTTTGCCTGCTAGGTACTATCATGCACATACCTCAGTAACCACTTATGATATTGACTTGAAACTTTTTTAATGTCTTAAGAGGTGTCACACAGTCAAGACAGATAACTCTTGTTTAAATTTAGTGGAAATTATGGCCCTTGTTTGACTTTGAAAATTTGGTAAAGTTTTGCATGCAAGGTACTATCATGCACATATCACAGTAACCACTTATGGTAGTTTTTCAAACCTTGCAATAGTGTTCAGGGTAAATTTTGTATCAAACAATTAATTTACCAAAAATTAAATCTATAGTTATAGATTTTGACTTTTTTTATGATTCAACTTTCCTAGTTTATACTTAATAGTTAGCAGAATTTTGTTTTGCTATTATACTGATAAAAGTTTTGTTTTATTATCAAACACCCACAATAGTCAAGCGTGCTGTCTTATGGACAGCTCTTGTTAAATCTACTTTCACTTTCTGTTCACAATATAATATTATCTGTAAAGTGAAAGTAAGATTTTAAAATATGCATATAGAAATAAAAAATATATCTAAAATAGTATCTTGGTAATCACAAATTCTTAAATTGTAAATACAAATGAAAATCGATCTAGAAATATTGCAAGGTAATAGTTATATCATCTTTATTTTCCAGCCTTCTTTTGTACCTTTTGTCAGATCTGTTTACATCCTGTGATTAATTAATTTTATGGACTAGGATTTCCCACTCTGTCTACTTAGCAATAATCTATTATGTAATGACCCCTGATGGGTACAAACACCAATTAACAATTTAATCCCCATCATAAAATGTGTGAAAAAATGAGACAAGCAATAAACAACAGGTGACACATGGAAGTAGACTGGTATACGATTTAACTGAGATATTGATAACTCAGTCTGCACAAATTGGAAAACCAGTCAATACTTTGTTTACATCCTGGGTTAATGATCATAATTGCTAATTTACGGTAGAATGGCACCTCCCGGCGGGAGATTATTTTTCTCTTTGAAATCCGGTAGTATACCGCAAGAATCGGTAGGGTTCACAGGTATGCTGAGTGCGCATTGTACGCTTAAATGTTAAGGATATTACAACAAACATTAAGTTTTAAGTTTAAACACTGAATTGTGTTAAATTTATTGAAGAGCAATGGTTATAAAAATATTCTTTAGACTGAAGGATGATAAGCTATACACACTTTTACCAGGAACAGTGTATAGTATTCCTGCTTTTACCAATTATAAGTTGTTGTTTGATGGTTATAACATATATTATGAACCTAGACTTTCCTTACGGAAAATATGTTAAATTTTCCTTCTGAATTAGATTTCAGATTCTGACGCGACCAGGCCTCCTTCAGGTTCCGAGATTCAGCTTCCCTCTCTTGGTTCAGCATTTCCTGTTCCTGTAAAAAGAATTCCTAGCAGTACTGGAGCGACATCTTATGGTAATTGGTATACAGGTGTTGAACGACTGCTGGTAGAAACAGAGGCTCAACTGTCGGTTATACCTGTTGCTAGTACAGAAGTTACAGCCAGCATAAGTGAACAAATGGTAAGATCATTTCACAATAACACTTGGTATGACAGTCAAGTGATTAATTAACCATACAAAGACTGGCCGTCCAATGTTAAATTTAAGTGTCAGACCTGGACACTCGGTATTGCTATGCATCCCAGAGTCTGTAGCTAGAGCTGCTGAACATTCAAGTCTGTATAGGCAAGGATTGAAACAAGAAAGTAAAAGTCGTCAGCTACACACTGAATTGAAGTTAAGTAACATAGACACTCAGTATCATTACGCATTGCATTTGAGATTGGTAGTCTCCAGCCAGATACCAAACTTCTAAGTCAGCATACCATATACCCCCGTTCAAATTTAATGATACGTAACAGAAATGGTAAGTACCATGCCTAGTTGTGCATGGTCAGTGTTTCAGGTCACTAGGTCAAAAGTCACAGGGGCTCTAGATAGTAACATCTTATGGACACTAAATCTCCAAAATTTCTGGTCAGAATTTGAGGATATTTCACAGAAGTTGTAAGTATCATACCTAGTTGTGCATGGTCTATATTTTGGGTCACTAGGTCAAAGTCACAGGGGCTTGAGATTGTAAAATCTTGACTGTGCACTCTGATTCTCTAAAACCACTGGTCAGAATTTAATGATACTTAATAGAAATGATAAGTACCATGCCTAGTTGTGCATAGTCCATGTTTCAGGTAAAGTGCAGAGGAAAAGGAGACTGTTCTGAAATGAATACTTTTACTGTGGCTTACATTTGTAGTAGGTATGGCAGACACCTGCAAAACTTAAAGACGATTGCTACAGTTTCCTCATTTGTTCCTAGCATTCAGAACTTTATGAAATTTGGTTTTTTGTTAGAAAATAAGTAAGAAAATAAAATAATTATTTATAAGTAATGGAAACTTTTATAAGTATACCTTCGAAAACAGTGAAAATGACTCATACTTGTGTTTATCAATAATAAAACCTCTAAATTTGGCAATTCACCATGATTGTGTTTTATTTAAAATGTTAAGCTAAATGAATTGAGATTTAAAAATATATTTTCCCATAAAGAGAAACAATTTCTGTGAAAAATACATAAAATTTATTGTCATTTATCAATTTTATGCCCCCAAAGGTGGAAAAATTAAAATTGCACCGTCTGTCTGCGCCCAAAATGTGCAGGTTAAGCCGCATAGCAATAATAGGTATTAGTAAATTGTCTTTGATGTCATTCGTTCCGTATGTCTTACCTGGCTAATTTTGGGCTTATGTGGCTAAGAAATACAATAGAGGAATCAAAAGAATAGCCACACAGCTGCCAAATTTTAGTATGTCCGTCCGCGTTTCTGTCCTTACATTAAAGGATTTTTAAAAAACTTGGCACAAATGTTCAGCACATCAAGACGATGTGTCATGTGCAAGACCCAAATCCCTACCTCAAAGGTCAAGGCCACACTTATGAGTTTAAAGGTAATGGAATATTAGTTTCTTATATGAGCACGAGGTTCAGATCGAAATATCCGTCACTGAGGGTAACTGTTTTGGCAGGAACGAGGCTCGGGGGTGTAAGATGAGATTTTCCAGCACTGGTAAATACTGCAGATATCCCCATCTGGTATACAAGAATCCTATATATATATATTAGATACAACTCTATCTGTCAATGAAGGGAAGTGTATACTATTTAGATATGGTTGTTTTGTTTAGTTTCTTGACTTTCTTGCTTTGCAATACATCACAGTATAAGCGCAATATCAAGTAATATATTGCAATATCTTTTTTGCTGACAATACCAAGCCCTGCTAAATCCACAAGGCCTAGAGCTTAGATATTTGGAATGTAGCACTGGCTTATATCGGAAACATTGCTTAGTGAAGCACTACCAAGACTGTTCAAGTCATGACCCTCAGGTCAATTTTGACTCCACTCAGGGGTCACTTGATTTTACATAGACTTATATAGAAAAAACTTTATAAAAAATCTTCTCTAAACAACAAGGCCTAGAGCTTAGATATTTATCATGAAGCATTGTCTAGTTGACCTCTACCAAGATTGTTCAAATTTTGACCCTAAGGTCAGAATTGACACTGCCTGTGGGGTTACTTGATTATACATATGAATTTATATATACATGTATAATAAAAGTCTTATCTGATACCATTTGGCATATAGAGCTTCGATATTTAGCATACATTTTATAGCATTGCCTATTTTCAAATCATGGCCCCTGGGTCAAAATTGACCCCACCAAGGGCTAATTTGATTTTCAATCTTATCTGATACCAGAAAGCATATTTAACATGTAGTTTTGCCCATTTTTAAGTCATGACCCCAAGGTCAAAATTGACCTCCAACCCAAGGCTAGCTTGATTTTGCATCGGGTTATATATGCAAAACTCTTCTTGTCTAGAACCACAAGGTCCAGAATTAGATATTTAAAATGGAACATTATGTATTAGAACTCAACGAAGACTGTTCAAATCAGGACCTCCTCAGGTCAAAAATGACCCTTTCCACTATTGTTGACCTTGTATTATAGGCAATGGTAGCTAGATGAGGGATATAGAACCATCTTGGCCCTCTTGTTACATAGATATAGGGAAATCTTCTGGTCCAAAACGATAACGCCTAAAGCTTTTATATTTTGAAGTGGTCCTCTACCAGGTTTGTTTAAATAATGCCCCTGGGGTCAAAATTGACCATGCCCTGGTTTACATCTGTTTTTACAGAGAGTTACATAGGGAAAAGTGTTAATATCTTCTCATTAAAAAAAGGGCCCAGAGCTTTGATATTTGAAGAGTAGTGACTGTTTTGTCTAGTATTCATCTATCAAGATTGTTTAAATTGAAGTTCCACTCGGTGTCAATTGTTTGTAGTCTGCCCTTCAAACGAGATCTCTTCTGAAACCACTGTTGTTCAAAGAATTCTATTCTATGCAGAAGTCTGGTTGCTATGGCAACAAATAGGAAAAAAATGAAGAATCTTCTTTTCTGAAAGGCTTAGATTGGCAAAGCTTTGATATTAAGCATGATCCATTGCCTAGTGGACTTGTACCAAGATTGTTCAAATCATGACCACCAGATTAAGATTGACCCTTGCCGAGCGGTTGGGGGGAAAGTAGCGGAAAACTTCAATGTACAGCAACATTTTACAGAGAAATACACAAACTACAATCAGATAATAATTTACAAAAGTTCCTCCTTGATACTATAAATAAATTGTAAGTTTGTTTTCTCAGGTATTTTGGTATTTCTGCAGTATTCCGGTTAATCGTGTGACAGTCTTGTCTCCATTTGACCTTAACCAGCAGATCAAATACATGTTAACAAACATTAAACATACTCTGGTTTTGCATATTGTTCCTGACGTTATACATGTACATGTATATAGTTTCATGATTTGTGATTTGAACAATCTTGGTAGAGGTCTAGTAGACAATATGCTACATGCTAAATATCAAAGCTCTAGTCCTAGTTGTCTCAGAGAAGTTTATCCTTTATAAGCCTATGTAAAATCAAGTGACCCCCAGGTTAAGGTCAATTTTGACCAATCTTGGTAGAGGTCCCCTAGAAAATGCTACATGCCAAATATCTAAGCCCTGGGCCTTCCTTTTTTTAGAAGATGATTTTTAAAGTATTTCCTTTCCATTGCCATGACAACCGGAGTTCAGCATGGAATTGAATTATTTGAACAAGTATGATGGAACCTCATGCAAGGAATATGCCTGCTAAGTTTCATCAACATTGGTCCAGCAGTTTCAGAGGAGATTTCATTTGAAGGAAAATTTGAACGTACGATGGATGGTGAGTGATCCTACTTGCTCACCCTGGCACTTTATTCAATTTCTTTTTTAGTGTGACTCTATGGTTCAGTGTAGAGATTGTTGAGCTGAGAGGGAGTTGATTGGATCCAGACCCCAAGTAGCTGTGGTCATTAGGTATTTGAAGAAAATGGCAGAAGGAAGGAGATGCACTGTCTTGGGATTAAGCATCCGCAGACAAGACATAGATATATCTGGGAAAATAGTGTATGGGTCAGAGAGCGATATAGAGAAGTTAATTGAAAATAGAAAACTACATAAATTTCGCACTGGTGTCATTTTGAACAGTTATGATGGACAACTGAACGTGGAAGATGGTAAATATGAAAGTGGAAAACATTTTTCATGTCGGGAAACAGTTGGAAAAGGATGTTTTGGTTGTGTCAAGATCTGCATAGACACAAAGAATAGATTAGAAGGTGTATTTGTCATGAAAGAAATAGACATAGAACAGATGAAAGAAGAGTCGGGGATGAAAGAAAAAGGAAATAAATCGGCATTGAGGGAAGTGAAGGCTTTGTGTTGGTTAAAACATACTGGTAAGCATATAGTGAAACTTATTGGTTTAATTGTCGAGCCAAATAAAATTTACATTCTCATGGAGAATGGAGGAGTCCCAATAAATAGGATTAGAAAGAATATGAGCGTCATCGAAACACAGATATTGTTGGAATGGTTCTCACAGCTTTTATCAGGACTTGCATACATGCATGAAAATGGTTATATTCATTGCGACCTCCACTTTGGAAATATCTTGATAGATGACTGGAACATATTGAAAATTTGTGATTTGGGATCAGCAAAGCATAATCATGAATCGCTTTTCACCACTTCTCATGGCTATACAGTACATTATTTCCCACCCAGTGTGATAAAACTTTACTTAGAGAGAAAACGACAAGGAACGGTTGACTCGCCAGAAAAACAAAAGATTTTAGATACACTGCAGAGAACAGTTGCACCTCGTCTTGATCTGTATGCATTAGGAAAATTACTTCTGGAGATTGTCTCTGGAAATGATATGATTAAGGCAGAAGAACTGGGGACTGCCATAGAGTCAAAGGAAGCCTGGGACCAATTCCTACAGAAAACCATTCCAAAAGAATACGGTGATAAACTAAAATGCTTAATCACCAATTTAATGTCGTACACAACCAATGATGGTTTTGAAAATGCACAAGAAGCACTAAAAGTGTTGAGAGAGGCATGTATTGAAGAGGAGATTAGAGAGAAGACTAGAAAGAACACATTCCCACAGTCGGTGCCACCACGAAAGAGCCCTCCCAGAGACATGGAAGAAATGGAAACAAATTAATGCAAGCACTCGGGAATAATGACCAATGAATTGCCAACATTTTACCAAATTAGGACTATCTGCTTTCTGATTGAAATATTTCATTTACCTAATTACATGTAGCGGCAAAGTTTGTTACAATATCTATAAGATATCTTAGACAAGTTCAAAAACCTGCCTTTTGAAAGCCCAATTGCTCTGGAGTGACAGTTGTTACAAGTGATGAAATTTTACCAGATACCGGGTAAACACAGTTCATTTAGGAAATGAACTTGACTTTACCAACTCTTTACAGAACTTGGTTACAATGTTTATAAATAAGCCTATTAATTATTGTTAACAGTGTTGTGATCTACTGGGGAACATCATGATCATGTTGTCATAAGCAATATTGTTTGAAATTTGATGAAGAAATATTAAGAAGTGGTAAAATTATGGCCAACTTCAACGACAAAATTTAGCACAAAAAGGGGCATAACTTTGTAAAATGTGACCCTGACCTAAAGATTCTGGCTGCATCAAAACCCTGTTGTCATAAGCAAAATTTGATGAAGAAATATTGAGAAATGGCAAGTTAAGTTTTTGTGACAAATTCTAAGAAAAGGGGCATGACAACTTACGCAAATACATTTTGTACGGTTGACAGAGTTGTGTGACTTGCTGCAGTTGTCTGTATTGCCATGGGAAACGAGTATGCCAAGTTTGAAGTAAATATGTTAAATAATGTAGAAGATACTAGCATTTATAAAAAAAACTATAACCAATGCCGGGGTTGAGTGAAATAGCCTGCTTATTCTTTGAATAGTCAAGCTTAAAACAAATCAGATGCACAACTTGAAATGCTAATTAAGATTTATTGTATGTTTGAACTTTCAAGACTAGTCATTTATATTTATAGAATGTGTATGAGAAATGTGAGAATGCCCATTTTTGGCCTGGGGACTGAAAGTCCCCAAGGCCTAAGTTAGTATACCACATTTCAAACCCTGCAAGAATTTTAGCCGTGCTATGTGCGAATAACAACTGTAAACATGCGCTATGCGAAAGTAGTGCAAGACAGACCAGATCAATCTTCTGTTTGAATGCCGCATATGATAAGAACATGTTACAAATAAAAATAGTACATAAAACTTCAAACGACTGCAGGAAGGTATATAGCTTACGGGCTGCATTACACATTTTTTTTCTGTTTTAGAAATTAATGCGCTGTTAGCTGATTACGGAAGATAATCATATGCATATCACGGAAAAGTACGGATATTTACGGAAATTTACGGAAACGCAAGCTCGATATAAGAGTTTGTAGTTTGATTTTCAAATTTCCGATGTTATTTCATTGACAACTTTGTTATTTACTGAACGATAACATATATATTTACCTAAAAATAAATGTCTCTAAAAAAAGATATAATTTACGTACATTCCCGAGAAGGAACTAATGTGATCAAATTCACCCGCCATTTATCGAGGACGCTGCATGTCGAGGCCCAGTGAACGGTTTCACTGATTACAACTACAAGGTAACCCAGAATCATTTTTGGTTTTCTCTGTTATACACATTGTATAGTACTGTATTTATATTTCATTGCTGGTATTGCTTTGTTTATTTCTATTTCAAGGTCTTGTCATTGGTACACAATAATTTTCGATCCACATCATCAGATCATATCGCTTGAAGTTGTACAAAGCGCAGATCGAATTATTTGTACTGGCTTAAACATTTTATAATGTTGACTATGTGATTATTTTTCATTTAACGTACATTTCATAATAAAACAAACTTCCCTGTCACCCATATATTTGTGAATCATTCATTCTGTGTCATATATTGAATTTCGTCCTCTGCACATTTCGACCCGCGCTTTAGGTAAGATTCAACGCAGAACACGTAGGTGAAAAGTTGTTTTTCGGGGAGGTTAACCTATAGCCCCCAGGCCTTCAGCGCTCACAGCGCTT
>JAFMSR010000015.1:21342045-21384545 GCA_022818135.1 Saxidomus purpurata
TGATGCGTCGACGGCGACCTTAAAAAACATGAGGGCGCGTAGAAGGCCAAACAGAAACACGCTGCCTATAATTCCACTGAATACTGCGACATTGAAATTAGTGTTAACTTCTGGTATAGTAATATTGGTCGAGTTTAATGTCTCGTTTCGTAGAAGGTATTCATTTCGTATAGCGTTGTCTCTTGTAATGGCAGCATATCTATCTTCCTCTTCATTTGACCTGAATAAATAATCAAAGGGTATTCCAGAAGCCCGAGTGGTTTATAAATCAGAACGACAAAGAGTTGTTCATGTTTTTCAGAATGTTATTTCAATTATAACAAGACCAGATATTACAAAAGTCATTTCGATGGCATATCGTTTCCCGCATTGTTTATGGCATAATAAAACCTAATTTTTCTACTCTTTGTATATAGAGACAAAATTGTGAATCATATTAAAATAACTTATATACCATTAACATGTGATATTAAGCCAGCAAAACCATCTTACCACTGAGATAGCCACCAATCGCTGAAAATATACGCCACTTGTGCAGCAAGACAGAGTATGGCTAGAACGATAAACTTTAAGATACCAGCCCCTGCCTTGAAATACTGATAGTACACGCCCATTCCTACAGTACCCTCATGTCTCTCCTCCTCTTCTGGTAGCTGAACTGTCTCCGCCTACAAATATATACACACTGCTGTGTTCCAAGTCACGGGTCATACCGATTATAGCCTCTTAGAGGTTGGTGGACCCAATAAGCACAGTTACAAACAAACAAATTTCCCCAAGTCATGTCAATGATTGATTAGGCATACACGTGACTAGTGTTCTGCCTCATTTACCCATATTAGAATCTAGTATTATCATTATTATAATTAGTAAACAAGAGCTGTACATAAGACACTTAAATTTTCCAGCTTCTGATTCTAAAATGGTAGCATTACTACAAATGAATACAGTGAATAAAACAATCTTTAAGTTAACTGTTAAGCTAGCAATGTTTGCTGAAAATCAGGTTGTCACATAAGCCCACTACAGAAGGTGCACTAATAAATAAGAGCTGTCCGTAAGACAGCATGCTGGACTATACGAAGTAGATCTACTTGCCAATAAAAGTAAACTCTTATCAGTAAAAAGCTAAGTATAAACTAGAAAACTGTAATCATCAAAAAAGTCCAAAGTTATCTAACTGAATTGTTTGATACCCCTGAACACTATTGCTAAGTTTCAAAAGACTCCTTTAAGTGATTACTATAGTATGTGAATGGTAGCGCCCTGCATGTAACACTTTAACCAAATTTCTTAAGTCAAACAAGGGCCGTAATTTGAATTAAATTCATACAAGAGTTGCCTAACTTGAAAGTCTGACACCCCTGAAGACTTTAATGAATTTCAAATCAATCCCACAAGTGGTTACTGAAATATATATAAATATCACTACCTCAAACTCTGCACCAATTGATGTAAGTGACATCATGGAGCCCTCGATGGCATCGTTGACAGAATGGTGAGAGCATGATGAATCAACTCGCACTCTTTTACGTACATTATGAAAATGACCATTGATGTGATCATGTGACTTGGAATGAAGATCATGTGATCTACTATTGCTGTCATGTACCCTGAAAGTACAAGTTAGCACATACCGGTAACTATAAACTAATTTATTTCTGTATCAATAAAAACTTCAGCTGTACATTCTCCTGCATGCCACATAAATGTACTGAGATGTCTTTTCATATTTTAAGACAAAGCATCTAGCTATAAATGGATACTAAATAATTTAAAATATAAGGTTTCTAAATGTCTCCGAGGCAATTAAGTCATGTGACTTGTGCACAATTTACCCATTACCTGTGATGGTGGTCATGTGACTCATAAAGGTCAGCTGACTGCTGCTCTTCCTCTTCTTCCTCATGTTTCAGCAGAGATGAGAAATCTATACCTGATATAGATAACTCTTGGAATGTTCCCTTGCCTATCATCTCTCCCTATAAAACAACAAACATACTGAAATACTGTGTTGTTCTTTGTATCTTTGCATCTATGCCCCATACAAAAAATACATTCTAAAACTTTCAATATTTATAACACCATTTCTTTCATCTGTTAAATTTGCGTCTATTAAACATAAAACAACCTTCGGAAAGCTGGCATAATTTGATACACACTCGGCAGACATGCGTATTGCAGAATATGGCAAGCTACTTTCTGTGCCGTCGGCTGTATTGTAAAGAGGTGAAGAGGCTGAACTTCAAAACAAAAGTAGAAATTTCATTGCTCCACCTACAGGGGTTATGCACATGTCTTAACCACCATTTGTTGTTCAAATATCTTAAAGTGACATTATGCGAATCTTACTGCACAGAGTGTATTTTTGGTGACAATTTTATAAATGCAATTTTTGGTTGCTGTGCATTTAAATGTGTTAAATTAATGATTATGCCGCATTAGTATTTGAAATTGGTGCTTTAGATATAAAAAAAATCGGACTGATAAAATGATAGTTGATTGTATCGTTGTTGATGTTGGTAAAGATTTCAGCAGTGGAAGGGAAGCAACTCCTCCATGCAGTTGTTCTTTTCTTAAATTGACTCTCCCAGTCAAAATAGAAAATCAATATTTAGAAAGTTATTTTTTCATACTGGTAGCAGGAAGAGTTTGGTGTATTGGATTAAAAGCTATCATTTCCTCTACGCTTTTGTACATACACCATTTTCAGCTGGATTGTTACTTGAAAAAAATGCGCATAATGTCACTTTAAAAGCATAATAATAATTGTCACCCTAGTGCAAAAACTCAGTAAGTGCAACTGTTTTCAATTGCACTTATTGAGATATTTCACTAGGATGATTATACAGTAAAGAAATGAACTTTTAAAAAATTTCCATGTATAGGAACAGTTTCCATGAGAATTACACACCATCGCCATCAAGATTCCTAATGATTTAAAACTGTATATACGCAGCCCGTTAGCGGCCACCTGCGGACAACGGCCGTCTGAATTCCCCGTCCAATTTGCTCTAAAAAGGGCCGGGAATGGGGGGCGCCCGGGGGCCGGGGGCAGCGGCCAGTGGGAAAAAGCTTCCCGCATCGGGTCCGTGATGCGAACAACGGCCACTGAATTTTTACAGCTGGCAATCAGAGCATTTTGTTTCTGAAAATTGTTGCACCTCAAACTACGGGCACAATAATCAAAGATGCTTTTGGTGATGAAAAAGAAGTGCTAGCATTTATTGTCACCTTCACACGTGAAATTAATCGGTCCAACTGTCCGTAATTGCCAAAATTGCTTGATGTTTATTTGAGCAGAACATCTTCGCAATTGGAGCGCAGTTTTCATTGTTTGTGCAACAAATAATAATTGTTTATTTCAGCTAATTAATGCATTCATGTTTAGTAAACTGTTTGATTTATTACAATCAAACTGAAAAACACACACTTTAATCTCGTAAATTAGCTGTTGTATTTTTATTCACAATCGGCAATAAATCAAACAATGACAAAGGGGCGAACCACGTTAATTAAAGATCGTTCCTGTTTCAAAAAGGTCAGCGTCACAGTTTCTGGCTTATAAAGCGTGTTAAACCGATTAACAAATTCTGCCATTGTTGATCCGATACAAAATCATTTTATATTTATTTGTCATGTGACCGTTGCAAAATAAACCAAATCCACGAAATTCGGAAAATCGTTATTCGGTTAATGGTTATAGCATGTTTATCTGACAAGGAGATGAAACTTGATAAACAATGTTTAGAGATGAAAATATATCAACTGCCCACACCTCCGAACAAAGGTCACCTGTGAACAACGGCCGTTTTCCTGGGTTCCCTTGACCGGCCGTTGTTCACAAGTTTTACTGTACCCTGATAAATATGAAATATACAATAGATCTACATGTAAATGTTTGAATGTACCTCTTTAAGGATGACAATCTCCTCAGCCTCTTTCAGGAACTGTAACTGATGTGTGACCAGAATTCTTGGCTTACTCTTCAGTATACCTTGTACCACACTGTAAACACAGCAAGACACTCAGAAAACGTGGCAGAAATAAAACAGAAGCAGAAGAAAAAGTCAAAAGCTTGCGTCCGTTGAGAACAGAATTAAACACGGATTGGTGTTTTCAACTATCCTGGACAGAAAAATATTTATCAAATACAGGTAGACTTAAAGGTGTCACAAAAAACTGACCACCACTTCAAAGTCTTCAATTTTCAAATCCTAGAAGAGGCCACCAATCTTACTAACTTTCTCAGATAAAAAGTCAGGTCTGGTGCAAAGCTCAAACAAATAACCCTGAGTAATGTCATTAAGTGATTGTAAGTCAGCAACATTTACCACCATAACTTCAATCTAAGGCCTTCCATTGATACAGATTTATATAGTATGTAATCATACAAACTTTTCAAAGATGTGTCTCCCAACAGAGGCATCAACCGCACTGAGTGGATCATCCAGAAGATAAACATCAGCATCCATGTACAGCGCACGTGCAAGGCTAACTCTTGCTCTCTGACCTCCGCTGAGACTCACACCTCGGTCTCCTATCAATGTCATATCTCCATGTGGCATTATAGCAATATCCTGAAATATTTGTTTACCTGTTTGTTTACCCGTTTGTTTGTATTAATGGAGCAACTGATTGAGGAGCTTCGTTTTTCATTCTTTAGATTACAATGTACAGTCAACCCTGCCCTTGCGACCACCATAATCAAGCAACATCCTGACATATACAACCACTTTATATTTGTCCCATGTGTTTTAAGATGATAGCAATTTATCATGTGATAAGAAACCACCTGTCTTAAAAAGACCACAATTTCAGCACTCTTTGAGTGGGCACTTAAGACAGGTTTGACTGTACTCAATAATTGTTCTGCTGTTTCTAAATGAAGTTAACATTTATTATTTATAAAGACTTTCTATTTTTCATTTCTTGCCATACTACAGTTGAACCTGTCTTAAGTGACCACACAGGGGCAGTTGAAACTGTAGTCTCTTAAGACAAATGATTGCTTTACTCAGGATAGACTATTATTGCGAGGAATTTAAAGTGATGGCACAGGTCAGGAAGTCCCTTAAATCAGGTGGTTGCTATGGCAGGTCAAACTATATTATCATTTTCATGACGTATCAAAACATATTAATGGGAAAAAAATGGTGAAAAAGGGTATTTTCCATAATGCAAGAAAAGCCAGATCACATAAATGAAACATGTGATAGGAGTACTATAATCTATTCTGAAGCCTGGCATACAAGAAGACTTCTTTCATTTTGGTTTAAGTTCTGTCTTAAAAACCTGTAATGTTGCTATGGTTCCTCTTAAGGACTAAATATAAAATGGTAAAAATCACACAGTCAAGTAAATTGCTTTACAAGTGGGAAGAAAATTGCACGATATACAATGCATAAATTGGGACTTCATTTGAGTGGACTGTGGAAAACCTTTGGCAATTTATAGCACTCATACCTATAGCCACTGATTCTAAATATCAATTATAATATTTCTTATAGTTTATACTTATATTTCTTGTATGAACCTTATGTAAATCTTTACCCTACAGGTGGCAAGTGAGTCCACTTTTGTGACCAGTGCTGACCTTGACCAGCCTGCAATATATCTATGCAGTCTGATCATGATCTGCACTGATTGCTCCACAGTAAATTTTCGATTATCAATTGTTCTTTAACTGATAGATAGACAAAAGACAATTGTACACATTTAAAAAAGCCAGTGAGCGGTTTGTTTCGTATTAAAAACGCATTCATTTTCATCAATAAGCGATTTAAAATGGGCGCATAAAGGGCGTAGTTTAAAGCCTTGCCGACAACGAGGTAAAGTATTCGCAAATAAGTCGAGTACGCCCTTGAATCTTAGTCTCTGGACGCTTATTGATAAGCGTGGCAAGAGCAAGCTTTTCCGAAATGTTGAGTGGATGAAATCTAAGTAAAAGCCACCAAAAAACTCCAACCGCTCGGAAGCAAGTCTCTGAGTCATTTTTGTTTTGGGAAAAGAGAAACAATAACAACGCAACATCTTGGAGACCAAAAAGTGATCGACGACAACGATCGCCGATACAATGGAAAACATGGGGAAAACGTGAAATTTCAACCTAAACAGTAGGATATCAGTCAAAATCATGACTCGAGTGTTGATTCTGTATTTACTGTCTACAGTGTAGTTTGCTTTCGTAGCATTTTGTGTTTTCTGTTTTAGTTCAAAACTCAGAATGAAAATTGAATCTTTGCAATACATTATTGTTCAGCACAGCTCTTCTGTTCTTTTACCACTTACGACATAGATCAAAGATTTTCCTTCATATTTGAAATGTGGGGGGGGGTACATTTTTATTATTAAAATATCTCATAGATATTGGTCAAAATCTCATAGGTTTTGGGCAATAGGGATTTTTCTCCCATATGTTTGGATGGCAAAAATTATCCCTGAGTGAGGCTTAATTTTAGAAATTGTTTAGAAAAACTTACCTTATTCAAAGCACAGGCTTTCAGTATTCTATCATATTTCAGCTTCTCGAACTTGTTACCGAATGTTATATTTTGTCGCAGACTTGCAGAAAATACCCAGGGTTGCTGGGAGACATATGCAACTTGACCATTGACCTTTATGCTGCCTTCCATTAGAGCTAACTCTTTCAAAACAGCCATAAGCAAGGAAGACTGAAAAAATTAATTATTGCAATGTTCTATCAACACCAGAATAACTCAACAGAAGAGACTCAGTGTTCATGTTGTGTAAATTTGGTAAAAATTCACATTACAAAATTTTTGTGATTTTTGAGCAGACAGACTTATTCACGATTATTTAAATTAGTGAAAGGAGATTTCTTTGATAGTAATTAAATCTGAGAAATGAATCTTGCACAATTTTTTTTAATTAGCTAAGTAGAAAATTCGCGAATACTACGAATAGTAGATAACTGCAAATATTACCTAATTCACAGTAAGTAAATCTAGTAGGTAAACTTTAGTTAAACATTTCATGAAGGATACCACAAAACTAGCAAAAAGATTCCTCTTTTATGTTCGAAAGTTATTTTTTCCCTTCATTAAGTTTATACATTTCACCTATTATCTTTACAAGAAAGCAAATCTTCTCAAGTATAGTCTTTTTACTTCTATTCAAAATTTTATTCTTGCAGAACTTTAAAAATTAGAATTAATTTTGCTTCTGTATGGTATTCCTCCATAAAGGACATGTTTATATATAAAGCTAGTTAATGGTTCTGTTAATTCGTTCCATAATGCCATTCTCCTCAGGCTTGTAAGTAGACTCAGCCTGTAAGGTTCAGAAGATTGTAAATCTCTAGTTTTAAGTCACCTGAAAATCCTAAATCTATCATTGTGACAATATTTCAATTTTATCTTTCAGTTAGACCTACTCTGCTGTCCTGAATTTTCATAATTATCACTAAAATTAAACTTAAACATGATATAAGGTCAAATCCGAAAATACTTGTGTTTCAAGACTCCTTGCCCAAAATATTAAGATTGGTCTGTCCGCATTGTTTTAATATTTTTTTGCACCCATCCTTTTTTTTCTAAAACACTTTTTTTTTTTTTAATTTTCTTATAAACAAAGTTTGAGGTCAGCAGTAAAAAGTTATGGCTGGTCAGGCGACCTGAAACACAGATAGTTTTGTTTTGGCCTAAAAAGATGCTGGCAAATGATATTTGGTTAGTTCTGGTACAGTTTTATCAAAACTGCACACAGAATAGGAGCACTTTTGGTATATCAGCCATGAAACATTTTGCTCATTCTCCCTTTCAGAGATATCATCCAGTTTCAGTCTGATCAAGTTTTTTGTATTTTGCTTTATATACATTCACTGAAATTTTAATTTGTTTCTGCCCACTGCAATTTACACTCGAACTAATAATTTCATACTTCATCAAGACCATAGACTGTCAAACCTGTACCATACAGCAACAAAATTCTACCTACCTTTCCTGCACCTACAGGTCCAATGACTGCCAGCAGTTTACCGGGTTCTGCTTTGGCTGAAACTTTCTGCAATGTCAACTGTTCAACTTCCTGGAACAAACAAACAGAAACCAAATGGTTTAAATAACAAGGAATACACTTGACTAAAGTGTCCTGAAAATTTCCACATGCTCTTCAGCTGATGATTCCTTCCAAGAAAAAAAAAAGGACTGAACAAATAGAATAACTGGATTAAATTAATCATTTAAACCTGCTACAGCACATTCAAAGAATTTCCGACCCTTTTTAGTTTTATGTTTTGCTGAGTCATCAAAAAGACTTCCGCCATTTTCTTGATAAATATTTAATAACAATTTATATAACAACAATTTAGCCTGACCCGAGGACTTCATTTAAGAAGACACTTGAGCTATGAAACAGGGACCCCTTCTGTACACAAACACATATCTATTCTTTTTTAAACAATGCAGACTATCTCTAGCACAGTCTGCTAATGCTATACAGTGTTCACTATTAAAACTGATAATGATAACAAAAGCATTACTGGTGTCGAAGCAGTATCCGTCATGAAAAGAAGGTTTTCTCAAAATATTTTCATTTAGAAAGGTTCAATCATTCAAAAGTTCAGCAATATAAATTCTTTCGCTCTTTAGCTTTTTAAATTAACAGAACATGAACATTGACTTTTTTCCCTTGCGCATGCACGCAAGTAACGGGGCTCCAAAAGGGTAAACAAAATGGACAAAACCGGTTCGCTACAGAAGCAGTTTCCGTCACGAGAATTTGTAGAACAAATGTGTACTTATTGATAAAGGATACAACTAAATAATGATGTCAAAATTATGCTTTTTTTAACCTTTCTGATGACCACCTCCTACTCGTATAACAAATAGTAACAGTTTACTGGTTACCACCCTTGGCTAATAAAATCGGGCAGCTGTCCGCTTACAATTTTATGATTTTGGCGATATCTATATCATTTCCTGTATTTTTCATATTGATTTACTATATCGAATTGATGTAAAAATCATGTATTTTGAGTTTTCTTTGGCGTTTTTTGGTAGTCGTCTGTTTTTGACCGCCAAGGGAATAAAACTGGTCCTTAAATAAGACATGATTGAGTTATCCTTTGTGCACGCGCAAAAGGTACGCGTGAAATCCCTCAGGTGCGACTTGTAAACAAAACAGGTGTTGCATTTTTAAACCTTGAATTTATATGTATCATTTTACCTTTGCTGGAAGAAACTGTACTCAGCTCTGGCATATAAGGCAACGTTATGAAAACAATCGCGACTTCTTTGTAGAGAGTAACAAGGAATGTAAAGTAGCGCTATATCGGATACTGCTAGCATACGGATACTACTTCGATACCAGTACCAATGCTTTTGAAATTCAAATATAAACATATACAACTTAGTGTTGCTGTGCCGTCAAACCAATCGTCACCAACATTTTCAACAGATTGTCTCAAATTGCTTTTCAGACTTTTATTTGTGCCATTTACTTCTGCATTTTGTGTTTTAGTTTAAGTTTTGGAATTAAATTTCTCCACCAGAAACTATGAACAAACAGGAACTAGAGCTATCACTAAATGTGATTAATACCCCCAAAAGACTGCTTTATAAACTGAGGAAGTTTGTAGTAACAGAATACCTTGCAAACAAACTAAAGAGAGAAATGTTCTTGGCAATAACTCGTAATTTTTCAAGATAAAGTCATGGTTCTTGTACATTGCACTTTCTCCAATGTACTTGACCATTGTATGAAGTCGATTAAATTCCAACTAGTAGTTATCGAATTAGCTCCGGACAAGTAAAAAGTAACAAAAGGGCAATAACTCTGTAATGAGTAAAGATAGAGTTACTGTTCTTTTGCACTGCACTTCCTCTCATTGTGCTTGACCATTGTATGAAGTTGTATTGAATTCCAACCAGTAGTTTTCGAATAATGCTCCGGACAAGGAAAAGGAACAAAAGGGCAATAACTCTGTAATTAGTCAAGATGGAGTTATGGTTCTTGTGCACTGCACTTCCTCTCATTGTGTTTGACCATTGTATGAAGTTGTATTGAATTCCAACTAGTAGCTACAATTATGCCTGGACAAGGAAAAGTAACAAAGGGCAATAACTCTGTAATGAGTCAAGATAGAGTCATGGTTCTTGTGCACTGCACTTTCTCTGGTTGTGCTTGATCATTGTATGAAATTGTATTACATTCTAACTAGTAGTTTTCAAGTTATGCTCCGGACAAGGAAAATGCAACCCCAAAACCCCCCCCCCCCCCCCCCCGCCCGACCAACCACCGGGTGACTCCTATATACCCCCCGAAACTTCGTTTTGGGGGTATAAAGAGATTTGTCTAAGCTGTATAGCTTTCTTCTTAATCCTTGATGCTGTTAAGAAATGTATTGTATTTCTTCATGCTTTGATAAACAAATAAATGTTTAAACTAACAAGCAGCTGTAAGAAACAATATATTGCTCTTTGACAAGCTTGTTTAAGAGAATATGTATGTTTAACATGAAGAAGTCTATTTCTTACCTGGTCCCATTTTGCAGAAACATTGTCTATATCAATATGGCATTCTTTTAATGGTATTTTTTCCTCAGTATCTCTTTTTTCTGGTTCAGGCAGCTCAGCCAGTTGCAAAAACGTCTGGAAAGAAGACACATCATTAAATAAAGCCATTAATTTCATATGTTATAAAAATGTAATGTAACTCAATATGATGATAAAAGTGCAATTTTAATCATTATTGTGATAAATGTGTAATTTTAAAAACTGTAGTGATAAAAATGTAATTTTAACCATAACTGTGATATTAAAGAGTAACTTATTTAACTCATTTTGAAATTATTGATAAAAGCGTTATTTTATAATCATGATAAATATGTAATTTTAATCATTTTTGTGATAAAGTGTAATTTTAATCATCATGGTGATAAAAGTGTAAATTTTAATAATTATCATGATAAAGATGTAGTTTTAACCATTATCTCTCTAAGTTTTTAATTATTATAGCATTGTGCTTGTAAAATTTCATGAAACTTCACTACATTTGAACATAGCCAGACCAAGTTAACCTGAAGTGTTTACAATAAAGACCAATTACTAAACAAGAGAAGATTTAGGTAAAACTGCAAAACTTAATGAGAGCTAAAGCAGCGTGCATGACTACTGACCCGTGCATGACTACTGACCCAAGTGCTTGCCAATAAATCACAGCTTTTGACAGTGAAAGGCAAACCAAGAATCTGTGTACTTTAAAATAGTGAACAATGGCTGTTAGTAGCAAGATATTATGTCAAGAGTGAGGTAACTTAATTGTTTGATACCCCTGAACTTAACAGCAAAGTTTCAAATTAATACTTTAAGTGGTTACTTATATATTTGCATAACTGTCACGGTGACAGTGCCTAGCACACAACACACTAAAATAAATTAGTAATTTGTAAGTACAATAACAACAACAACAAAATTCACAGAGTTATCTACTCTTGCTGACAGATGGGTGCCATGACAGTACACAACTATTTCAACTTTCGAAGTAATATCTCAAATGGTTAAGTCAATAAGTGGACAAGTATGAAAAACTTAACTGAGATTCTAAGTCAAAAAGGGCCACAATTCAAAAGAAAGTTTTGACAGAGTTCTCTTCTCTTGCTTACAGATGGGTGACTATCATGACAGTACACAAGTATTCCAACATTAAAGTAATAAAAAGTGTTTTATCTCGTAGAGCAGGGGTATAATAATTAAGTTCATTTGTTCATGACTGTTGTTGAATGATTATTGTTCATTCCAACTGTTGTTGAATGATTATTGTTCATTCCACAGATATGAAGAGCACCAACTTGGAACACAAAGTTAAATAACTGAATTAATTAATTAATCAATTAATTAAACATGATGTGGAACACTGTGAGTGTAAAATTTGCGGAGAGTGCTGAAAAGTATTTGTGTATAAAATTCATGACTAAATCATAACTTGTTGATGAGAACACACACTCCTTAAAAATTGTTGAAGTCATAACATAAACATGCTGAACACATGGCAGAATTTATTACCGAAAAATACCAAAAAGATATAGACTAAAACTGTCCCATTATGTAAGAAGTTAATAATAGTGCCTTATTTTAAATTTTATCAAGTTTTATCCCACTGTTAGTTATGTGACACACCCATTATGTGATGTGACTTTGAACAATTAGTTTCACCTTGACCTTTGAGCCACAGACCAACAATAGGGTCAATATGGCCCTATGTTGCTCACCTGGCTACCATTGGCTATGATACAAGGTCAACAATCACATCACAGAAAGGGACAATTTTGACCTAGGGGGTCATAACTATTATTCGTAGAGGTCAAGTACACAATGCTACATGCCGAATATCTAAAGCTCTGGGCCTTGTGGTTCTAAACAAGAATATTTTTTAAGTTTTTCTTTTATAAGCCTACGTAAAATAAAGTGACCCCATCCAGTATGGGTGGGTAAATTTTAACCCGCGCATCATGATTTGAACAATCTTGGTAGAGGTAGGTGGACAGTGACTTGGCAATCCCTACAAATATCTAAGCTCTAGACCTTGTGGTTTGAGAGAAGATTTTTTAAAAGCTTTTCCTATTTGTTGCCATAACCACCAGAATTCTGCATGAAATTGAATTCTTTGAACAGCTTTGATAGAGCTTAATGCATGGAACATCCCTACATCATTAACATTTGCGTATTGGTTTCAGAGATGTCATATGAAGGAAATGATGGACAGACGGACAGATAATGTGCAACGGACAGAGAGTGGTCCTTATAGCATAACCCTGGAATAAATTGTACCAGGTGAGCTAAAAATTAAATGCAAAGTATCACATCAGTATCAATGGCAGTATATTAAAACACTTAAAGCCAAGTCCAGTTGAAAACACTCTCATGCCAATATGACTGTCTGAAGCCCTATAACAATATGAGTTCAATAAATTAATGACAATTTAATTAATTAACTGGATTATATATTTTGCAGTATTTCTTGTAATGGTATCTATATGATATTATGTAAAGAAAAAAGTTTCCGTTTTGGTGAAATGTTGGAAATAAATGAATGCTGATAATCTATTTGATGCAGTTAATTCAAAATGACATCCAGAGCTGCAGAAACACAATCCTGTATTGGCTAAACAAATAATCCATATCTGAATGGCAGATATCGTTCATTTTTTCCAAAATGGGGTCCACAGCTACAGAAACAGGGCCTTATCTTGGCCGAACAAATTGTCAAATCTGTTTGGCTAGATCTTGTATTGGCCGAGATTGTCCATTTTCCGCTGTGTTTTTCCCGTACTGGTCTTGGCCTTTGGTATTGAATAGAAAAGTCCCCCCCCCGCAAAGTGCTCTTGGTGAGAGGAATGGATATGGTATGGGTTCTTATTTATTAAAATATTAGTATTTGGCGGGGGACAATAAGGCAAGGTAGAGTTATGGCTCATGAGCATGTACTTCACATCACTGTGCTCTATCACTGTATGAAGTTTCAAGTAATTCCCTTCAGTACTTTTGGAGTTATGCTACGGATAAGATTATGCTCTGTACAAGAAATATCAATAAAAGGAGACAATAAAAAAAAACAACATAGTTATTGTTCTTGGACACTGCACTTCCCCCCGAGTGTCCTCTCTCAATATTTACAATTTGAAGGAATTTCCTGCAATACTTTTTCAGTTATGCTCAAGGCAAGAAAATATAAATAAGGGGGGTTATATAAAAAATTGGCATGGTACAGTTAAGGTTCTTTGGTACTCACTTCCCATCATTGTGCTCTATCACTGTATTAAGTTTCAAGTAATTCCCTTCAGTATTTTTCGAGGTATGCTCCGGACAAGAAAAATCAAGAAAATGTAAGAAAGGGGGATAATTAAAAAAGTAGGCAAAACAGATTTATGGTTCTTGGGCACTGCACTTCCCCTAATTGTGCTCTATCACTGTATTAAGTTTCAAGTAATTCCCTTCAGTACTTTTGGAGTCAGCTCCGGACAAAGAAAAAATCAAGAAAATGTAACAAAGGGGGATATTTAAAAAAAGTAGGCAAAGTAGAGTTATGGTTCTTAGGCACTGCACTTTCTCTCATTGTGCTCTATCACTGTATTAAGGTTCAAGTAATTAATTCCCTTCAGTACTTTTGGAGTTATGCTCTGGACAAGAAAAATCAAGAAAATGTAACAAAGGGGTATAATTAAAAAAGAAGGCAAAATAGATTTATGGTTCTTGGGCACTGCACTTCCCCTAATTGTGCTCTATCACTGTATTAAGTTTCAAATAATTCCCTTCAGTACTTTTTGAGTTATGCTCCCGACAAAAGTGTGACGGACGCACGGACGGAGCCCATTACCATACGGACCCCTCCGCCAAGGAGGGGGGATAATTAACCATTATCAAGTCAAATTTTATATAGTTATAATAATAATAATAATAATATCTTTATTTAAAGAAGGTAAACACATTATGACAAATATACAAAATATTTACATATTTTCAATGTGGCCTTCTGAGGAAGAAAGCATAGATAATACACAAAATGAAATGAAATGAAAATTAAACTTAATGAAAATGTACAAATTTTCTTTTACACATCACCAAAGAAAGACAAACACTCATTATATTAAATACAAGCATGCATACAAAAATGTATAAACAATATCATGTCAGTATTAACAGTATTCGGATTGTAGTAAAAACAATTTGTAATGATATTTGAAAGATTGGATATTTGAAATACTTCTTATCTTCAAAGGAATTATGTTAATGAATAATTACTGGTTTTGCTTGTGACAGGGGCTAATATAAATATTTTGTGATGTTATAAAATTCATTTAAACAGTTTCTTTGGTACAGTCTAAACTAATTTAGCAAGAATGTGATGTATAAATCTTGAGTACACATTTGGGAAAGTGTTTATAAATTACATGTCTAACAACAGCAAGGGTATGTGGGTAGAGATAAATTAAGTAATCATCCTTCTTTTGATACATTTCAGGACAGGTAAAACTAAACATTTAATTATGTGACTGTTAATAAATAATTCATGATAAATAACCTGACGTGTATATAAAATTGTGAAATTAAACTGATAGGTGGCAGGGGGTGGTGTGGGCAGGGGGGTGCATAACGAAGGAGAGAACTTTTTCTTGGGGTTAACATAATACCCCTTTTATCAGTATTTCAAGTAATTTACTTAGCGTCTTACCAGAAAATCCGCAGAAAAGCATCTATTCTCCATTAGATGCAGCCAACTTGCTAAAGACTGATCTCAAACCCGAGACACTCAATAAATATTACAGTGAATGGATAACTCTATCTCTAAAAACTTTTAAGGTGATAATACATAAAATGGCACGCTACTGGTTGGACGGAATATTATGCAATTTACCTTCATTCTGCCTAAAGTCACATTTAGGTCTGTCAAACGCAATACAGTAAAGAATATCGTGCGCCAAACAATTGCATCCACTATCAGATGAGTGTAAAGAATAAGTACAAACATCTGACGCGGGAGAAGAGGGACACCAAACACCATTGACGCGATACTTGTTGTTACCAGCACTACAGTTTTTGTACACAAGCTGTGTGAAATCATCGCATAACTTCGCAACATTGAAATGTTAAAAAGTTGTCTGTATTCCGACCTGTAAATTGCAATGTGACTGTTACTCACTAGAACAAATATAAAGTTGGGGAGTTGGAGAGAAGCAGGGTGGGCATTGTCTCGTACTAAGGTAATGTTTACATTAACAAGAAAAGCAAACTAGGTCTTCCATGAAATAAACTAGCGGGGAAAACAGACCTGTAGGATGACTGTTCAATGTAGTCTAAATGCTTTATTTAAACTCCTATATTATCTAACTTTAGACCAATTGGATATAAATTAATTAAAGTGTTTGCCCTACATTTTTATCCAATGAAAACGTGTAACATCTTTAATTTTGGATTATCTATTTGCAAACTTTTACCATTTATCAAACGTAAGTTCTAACATTTTCCAAAATCTCATTCTCCAATTTAAATAACTGTTGAGCAATATGCTTCAGAAAGTGTAGATGAAGGAGCAATTACCTTCTAGCTTACTACAAATGTTTACTTGTACAGTAACATTAATTCTACCTTGCCTGCAACGAGGGATTCTGCCTCTGCAACCAGTGCAGATCATGATCAACCTACAATGTCCCTTACTCAGTAAGTAAATTTTCACTAAACTTAGTTACCCTTACAACTGGTACTTTCCCGATTTTGAAACGAACAAGTCCATTTTTAAAATTAAGTAGGTTACAGACTACTAAATAGCTCATGAACAATTTAAGCAGGCTGTTACCTCAAGTCTTTGAACCGTAACTCTAACTTCCGCTATCAGCATAGACTGATAAAAAATTAACCGCCAAACGAGCGTTTCCACTACAAGACAAATCAACGGTATACAGATGAAGACCTGTGCTGGTCGCAGTGATACTTTAAAAATCAATGCAGCGAAGACCACGGTGAGGAGAATGATCAACCTTGTCATAATGTCAAAGGAGACACATGTATTTACTCGTAGCATGGACGTCTTTAGAAGCAATTCATACTCCGACCTGCAACAAGTAGAAATTTCCAAACATTTTTTCTAAGAATGTGAAACAGAGCGAGATCTATGTACAAGAACACCAAGGAATTTTAAAGCATGACTAGCTCCTAAAGTCTACTTGTATCACAAAATAACTTCCTTACTGTAAAAGTCTACACCGAACCCATCCCTATGTATGACTCCCATCCCTCTCACCAACCTTTATTGTTTCATGTACTATTATCACAAACATGTGCAGTGTCTGAAAGACATATTGGATGCAAGCTCAAATGATAATAATATAAGATACATTATGAGTGAAGATTTGCAAAACATGCGAAAAAAAAGAGCCAAATTGGATCATTATGTTTTGTAGTTTAAAGAAAAACATGATCAAGAGCATGCCACCTTTTTAGAAGGTTCTATAAGACTTTTCATAGAGGACATTATTATATAGGATTTCTTATCAGCTAGCAGATTCATGACAGCTTTAAGCAATATTCAAGACATCTTTACACAAGCACATATATCCACATAAAGCCTGCTACAAAACAATTTAGCACAATGCACTCATATCAACTTACAATAATTCCTAACCTTGAACTCTAAACCAGTAAGGAGTTTGTTTACTCATATCCTTTTACATTTCTTGAACACTAAACCACAAAGGGATTTATTAGCTCATATCCGCCTACACTTCTAAACATTGATCACTTAACCATTAAGGTGATTGTTTACTCATATCCTCACATATTTCTTTACCTTGAACATTAAACCACAAAGAGGTATGTTTTCTCAAACCACAAATATTTCAAAACATTGATCACTAAACCACTAACCTGGAGTTGTTTACTCAAATCCTCACACATTTCTTTACCTTGAACACTAAACCACTAAGGATTTGTTTACTCATATCCTCACACCTTTCTTAACAGTGAACACTTAACCACTAAAGGGTTTGTTTACACATATCCTCATACATTGTTAATTTTGAACACTAAACCACTCATACATTTCTTAACCTTGAACTCTAAACCACTAAAGTGTTTGTTTACTCATATCCTCAGTCAACAGATCAAGTTTGAAGAATTTCTATTTAAGGGAAACTAATTTTAGCACTCTTATACATAAAAGAAACTGTCGAAAATGTCCTTAAGAATTAAAGTTAAGAATTCTCTATGTTGATATTCAATTGACAGATTTGAGGCAATCAAAACTTCGCAAAAATTTTAAAAGTTGAGGTAGTCATTATTTCAAGATTCTTGTATATACAGGGGTCATATGAGTGAGGGCACTGATATCTTCCCTTGTTTAAACAGAGGTCAGATGAGTGACAGCACTGATATCTTCCCTTGTATATACAGGGGTCTTTGTAAACACAGGGGTCAGATGAGTGACTGCACTGATATCTCCCCTTGTATATACAGGGGATCTCCCTTTGTATACACAGGGATCAAATGAGTGAGGGCACTGATATCAGCCCTTGTTTAAACAGGGGTCAGATGATTGACTGCACTCATATATACACAGGGGTCATATGAGTGACAGCACTGATATCTCCCTTTGTATACACAGGGGTCAGATGTGTGACCACACTGATATCTCCCCTTGTATACACAGGGTTAAGATGAGTGACAGCACTGATATCTCCCCTTGTATATACAGGGTTCAGATGTGTGACCACACTGATATCTCCCTTTGTATACACAGGGGTCAAATGAGTGAGGGCACTGATATCAGCCCTTGTTTAAACAGGGATCAGTTGATTGACTGCACTGATATATACACAGAGGTCAGATGAGTGATGCATTGATATCTCCCTTTGCATACACAGGGGTCAGATGAGTGACTGCACTGATATCTCGCTGCTATACACAGGGGTCAGATGAGTGACTACAGTGCTACCTCCCAATGTATACACAGAGGTCAGATGAGTGACTGCACTGATATCTCCCTTTGCATACACAGGGGTCAAATGAGTGAGGGCACTGATATCCTTCCTTTGTATACACAGGGGTCAGATGAGTGACCACACTGATATCTCCCCTTGTACACAAAGGGGTCAGATGAATGACAGCACTGATATCTCCTTTTGTATACACAGGGGTCAAATGAGTGAGGGCACTGATATCTTCCCTTGCATACACAGGGGTCAGATGAGTGATGCATTGATATCTCTCTTTGTATACACTGGGGTCAATTGTGTGACAACACTAAGTTATCTCCCTTTGTATACACAGGGGTCAGATGAGTGAGGGCACTGATATCTTCCCTTGCATACACAGGGGTCAGATGAGTGATGCATTGATATCTCCCTTTGTTTACACAGGGGTCAGATGAGTGACAGCACTGAGTTATCTTCCTTTGTATTCACAGGGGTCAGATGAGTGAGGGCACTGATATCTCCCCTTGTTAACACAGGGGTCAAATGAGTGACTGCACTGATATCTCCCCTTGTATACACAGGGGTCAGATGAGTGACTGCACTGATATCTTCCTTTGTATTGACAGGGGTCAGATGAGTGAGGGCACTGATATCTCCTCTTGTTATACACAGGGGTCAAATGAGTGATAGCACTGATATCTCCCCTTGTATACACAGGGGTCAAATGAGTGATGGCACTGATATCTTCCCTTGCATACACAGGGGTCAGATGAGTGACTGCACTGATACCTCCCTTTGCATACAAAGGGGTCAAATGAGTGAGGGCACTGACATCCTCCCTTTGTATACACAGGGGTCAGATGAGTGACTGCACTGATATCTCTCCTTTGCATACAAAGGGGTCAGAATGAGTGGATGGCACTGATATCCTCCCTTTGTATACACAGGGGTCAGATTAGTGACTGCACTGATATCTCCCTTTGTATACATAGGGGTCAGATGAGTGACTGCACTGATATCTCCCTTTGTATACACAGGGGTCAGATTAGTGACTGCACTGATATCTCCCTTTGTATACACAGGGGTCAGATGAGTGACTGCACTGATATCTCCCTTTGTATACACAGGGGTCAGATGAGTGACAGCACTGATATCTCCCTTTGTATACACAGAGGTCAGATGAGTGACAGCACTGATATCTCCCTTTGTATACACAGGGGTCAGATGAGTGACAGCACTGATATCTCCCTTTGCATACACAGGGGTCAGATGAGTGAGGGCACTGATATCTCCCTTTGCATACACAGGGGTCAGATGAGTGACAGCACTGATATCTCCCTTTGCATACACAGGGGTCAAATGAGTGAGGGCACTGATATCTCCCTTTGTATACACAGGGGTCAGATGAGTGACCGCACTGCTATCTCTCCTTGTATACACAGGGGTCAGATGAGTGATGCACTGATATCTCCCTTTGTGTACACAGGGGTCAGATGAGTGACAGCACTGATATCTCCCTTTGTATACACAGGGGTCAGATGAGTGACCACACATATCTCTCTTTGTGTACACAGGGGTCAGATGAGTGACAGCACTGATATCTCTCCTTGTATACACAGGGGTCAGATGAGTGACTGCACTGATTTTTAGGTGAGAGGTTTTGTGACAAAAATAAAGCTTGCTACTGGGCCATCATGGCGGCTGCACATTATACATACTTCAAGCACACAAAGTTAAACTGTCAGCTTAATTAAACCTTCTATTAGTGTTACAGTAGACAGTGTCATTTTAGCCAGCTTGTCTGACCGACCTCGACAATAGCAGAGGTCAAAGAACAACAAAGCAATGCAATAAAAGGTGGAAAAACCAGGTTTTGACAGGTATTTTAGTTTATTCTAATTTATTTATATGCTCGATTGCGAAACAAGTTCTTACAACTTATATTAATCGCTCTCAAGACTCATTCCAGATGGAATCAACCTCGAAGAGAGAGAGGCAATGTGGAATAAATTGTGTCTTGCCAAAGGAAACTACAGACATGGCGATGGTAGGGATTGAACCAGGGGCCCTTCGATCCTGAGGCAAACATGCTATCACTGCACCACGGCAGCTCCACAGACTGGTATTTTGTTGAAAACGCAAGCGAAATTCGGAAAATTCAAGAACACATTCATTGGTTTTATTCAGCAAGTTCATTACAAAATTCTAGCATAATTTCATTAGTTTGTAAATGTCAACTAGTTTCCACATAATGAGAAGGATGAATCAACTACTCAAAATCTATGACTATTAATAAAGTTGTGCTTTTAAAGTTGTTAAGAGTAGTCAGAATATTATTGTTACTGACATAAAAAGATGACTTTAGAAAAGAAAGTAACATGTCATAAAATAGCCAGATAAAGTAAAAGAAAAGGTATACTGACAGAACTGGGGTATATAAATAAAGAAGGGATCTCTAGAAGTAACTGAAAAGGAATTGAAATTGCTGGATACAGATTAAAGTATAGTATTGTGTCAGGTAATCTTGCGCACTTAACAGGAACTTTATTTCATATCAACTCCTGTTTTCAGGGGAACAGGGATAGTGTAAAAATTTCTTGCAAAAGAAACATTATTGTATAAAGAAGAACATTTAAAAAGCCCAAGATCTACAGGAATATGTCAAATTTTCTCTACAGCTGACATGCCTGCTTGTTTATATTATGTCAGTTTTTCCGGCCATTGCTGCGCATGTGGATCTCTCGGTAATATAGTTTGTTTCAAAGTACAGATCCATGGAAAGTTTTCTAATGAACTGAAAGTGTTTTCACCATCAGAAGCTCACAAGAATTGAGACAAAAGACAAGGAATCATACTTTGATGAAATGTACATTTTAACAATATTGTGACAATCGCTGTTTTTCTTTGTTGAAGTCTATAAACATCTCATTTTTCTTCTAAATGTTTTACAATAACCTATTAATAATACATCTAATTTAGTGTAGCATAGGATTGAAGAAACAGACTATAGATTTCAGAAAATAGAGATGCATGGCCATTGCATGACATCATGTTTGTTGTATACACAAATAAGCAAATCAAGGTGCGCAAGAAGGCGACGCGCAGAAAAGGCCAGAAACGACTTTACATGACTGTTGTCTCTACTGGAGAAGACCGACTTCTTTTGTGAAAGGTAACATTTTCTTTAGACTAAACTATCTACTTTACACACGCACTACACCTTTCAAGTCAAAAAGGCACATCTAGAGAAGGTGTTACCTCAAGCCTCTGCCATGTTACTCTAGTTTCCGAAATAAACATGGACGCAAAAACCAACCGTCTAACCACTGTTTCCACAATAAGATATATGAGTGGAATGCTGGGAAACACCAGGACTGGTCGCAATGGTATATTTAAAGCGACCGAGGCAAATACCATTGTCACCAGGAGAACCAGTCTCGATATGACATCATACGAAACAACTAAGTTTATTCGCAGCATTGATGCCTTTAGAACCTTTACATATTCTGACCTGCAAAAAGAAAAGCCATGCAGAACTTACCCCACAATAAATTATGCACTACTAAATAGATTTGAAACAGTACATGGGCTGTTACCATGGTTACCTGCAACATCAATAGCTTACAATACCTACAAGGCTACAAAATATTACACTCTTTAGAAACCATATATAACGAAGCTTCTGGAAAATTCTTCTTAAAAAGCAAAAAATCATGCGAATTTGTTACAAACAGCAATACTATACATATAATAATCTAACATGAAAATACTACAGTTAAACTTCGTTTGCTCGAACTCGAAGGGACTGTCGATTTTAGTTCGAGGGATCGGTGGTTTGAGCAATCCAGGTCCACCAGTCACGGATCGTTACACTGGAGAAACTTGAATATAATACACATTAAAACCAGGTTTTATATTTGCTTTTTTAAAAGAATAAGTGCGTTTTATACACAAAGATTGGACCTCAGACAATTTGCCCCGGCATAAAAAACAATTAATCGGTGAAATTCAGTCAAATTATTGCATTTTACGACTTTTTCATTTTTGAAGAGCTTTTATCGGACGGGCCTAAAATTTAATGCCGATTTCCGATACCGGTATACCTGACTTTCTTGACCAATGACATTTCAACATGTTTTATATCAATGGAAAGCTGATAAAACTCAAATTTTTCATTAATTGCAATTTTAGTTAGAAGTCAAAATGATTAAATCGCGAACACATAACTATCATATTTTTGTTAATCTTTTAGCAGTGAACATGCCCTTTCGTAAAATATGTCACTCATTAAATATTATATCCATTTTCGTGAAAAAAACTTAAATTTATGCCAATTTACAACATTGTAAAGAAATTCAGATTACCTTTTATTGTTCATTTACCGAGGTGCTAAAAACATGCACCGTCCAACAAACGTCTGATCAATGTGCAATTTTTGTTTGCCCGATAATTAAGACTGATGCATTTTATTGTTCAAGCAAAAGGATGTAATTAACAATGAAATAGATCTGAAGGGACCGCCAGACAGATTCGAGAGATCAAGAGATCGGGGTTTGAGGTTTCGGAGGTGGAACAATATGATTTATATAGAGATTTTGCTGGGACCGTCGACCGAGTTCGAGCAATCAGTTGTATTCAAGCCAATTAAGTTTGAGCGAACAAAGTTTAACTGTATATGTATGATAAATTAACATGATTAAACTATATGTAGGATAAATTAACATGATAAAACTATATGTATGATAAATTAACAGAAAAACATATGTATGATAAATAACATGATAAAACTATATGTATGATAAATAACAGATAAAACATAGATGATAAATAACATGAAAAGGGGGGGGGGCAATGTAGAAAAAACATGATAAAACTATATGTATGATAAATAACATGATAAAAAGAGCTATATGTATGATAAATTAAACAGAAAAACAATGTATGATAAATTAACATGATAAAACTATAGTATGATAAATAACATGATAAAGCTATATGTATGATAAATTAACATGATAATACTATACATATGATGCATTAACATGAAGATTACCACAAAGTAACAAACACTAATATCTACACAATAAACTATTCCTTAAAATAAGATTGATTCTGATTATCCAAAGACCCACATTTAGGAGTGACTTCTCAGAGTGTTTAGAGCAGATTGATGGCAGTTAAATGACCTGTTTCAATGCAAGGAATGCGGAGAGTTCAAATGCACAACAGGTTCTTAAAAGTATCAAGTTAGTACCTATATGGCAACAACAAAATTTGAACAACATGCCGAATTTCTGGAGACATGAAAGTTGCAAACAACTTTGAAGAAAACCACAATCATGTGTCATAATTTCTACTGAATTCTGCCTTGCATGCTAACAATACTATAAGCCTCACACACACTGGGTCCTATATTAATATGTAAAATTAAAATTTCTACATAGTGAGAGTAACTTTTAAATTTGGCTAAATCATGCTGTCTATAATACTATCATAAAGGTAAAGAAAAATGGAAAACACACAGGTATTATGTATTGGTTATGTTATGATTAATATTGATCTTTCTTTAAGTCGGTTATCACAAATAGGATGAAGGAGGGGCCACTGACTGTAGGAGGAGCTAATGGCTGTAGGAGGGGCCACTAGCTATATGATACAAATACACAACACGGCTGAATATCATACATCAATGTACTAGTTATAAGGGACTGGCAGTTCCTGCTACAGGGTTCCAACAAACAACAAGATGCTGAATTCCCTGATATTTTCCTGACACACAAACTTTATACAGCGTCTTAGACAATTTTCAAAATTTCCTAACACTTCCTAGCAGCTAGCTAGTGAAAGGAAATCTAATTTCCCTGACTTTCCACCCCGACACCTGTGAACCCTGTAGCTATGCGCTAGGTATTGAATACCTGAAGTCTATTCAGAACAACTGAACTTTCGGCAATATTGAACATCTGATAGAGGATGGTTCGATGGATGACAGCCTCCACAAATCTATAGATCAGTGGTATACAAGGGTACAGATTTTCTGCTCGGAGACTGGTACCCCGTAACGCTGGGGCCAGCACCATGAAGAAGGTCAACAGACGAGGGTAAACATCAAATGAAATCATCATAGATGTGCCGAGAAATGTTGTCCTCATTTTCCAAACAAATTCGTGTCTGTAAAGTTTAAGGAAAGTCTTGCTAGGTATAAGATTCTTACATGAGCTTAATACATTATCCATAAACTTAATTACATAATACACGATGTAACAGAATAACACCATAGGTCATAACGTCTGTTGCATGTCTTAACATTTTTAGAGGGCTAAGATTGCCCTATGAAGCTCACCTGGACAACAAAGAACGTCTAAGGAACAGACAAGACCTGTATGACAAACGGGTAAATATGATCTGATTCTGCTAAAGATTATTACTAAGTTTGATCCCATGTGACTTTTGACATTTTGAACTGACTTTATAGAGATAACAGGGTACAAAAAATTAATATACCCTCTAAAATACACACAGGGTTTTCTTAATATTTGACCTTTTATCCTTAAGTAACTGTTTTTGACCTTAAGACACCAGTCTTTAATTCTGATCATCAACATAAACATTCTGATTAACTTTTCACAGACAACTGGTGATCATAATAGCTCGCTTTCAGCAGGTTATGCAATAGTGAGCTTAGCTAAAAATGTAAAACATATAAAACAACTCCAAAGTAGTTATGGGAAAATAAGTACATAGATTATAATATATACATTGCTTAAAAAATACAAATTCTGTTTTATAGCATACACATGCTTTACATATACCTAATAGTTATTATATAGGTACCTACATTTGTAATAGTTATTAGTTTTCTGTGACATCACTACTATTTAAAATATCCTCAGTCTGTGACATCACTATTATTTGAAATATCCTATTGACTGTGCTGTTGATACAAAATGGACCGGTCCATCTTTTAATAATGGACTAGTACCTGGGCAGAGTCAATTTTGACCCAGAGGTTATGATTTGAACACTATTTTGTAGAGGTCCACCAGATATATAATGCTACCTGCTAAATATGTAAGCTCTATCCCTTGTGGTTTAAAGGTCCATTACTAACACCAAATCAAATTTTCTGTTAAATCTGGAATTGTAACAGGGAAATACAGTTTAAAACTGGCTTCTAAAACTTTACAATAGCCGAGGAGTATTTCCCTGTTTGAAATACTGCTGCAGAAAAACGAGTGAATGTTTGCACATCATTGGAAGTAAAGTTCTTCAAATATAATTCAAACTAGGCATGCTTAATTATGTACAACCTAGTTACAGCCTCTCCCTGGGAGAATTCTGGAAAATTACAAATTAATTGAAAACACAAAAACCTACTTTTGTTTTTGAAAAGGAAAAATATGATTTAGGCCACACCAAATTAATTACTTGGTCAACGGATTTCCCGCTCCATTATTTTTCAAAATCAAAAAAAATATTTATTTTTTTCAATTTGAGCTTCCGCCAGCATCAATTTTATAAACCAAGACCAAAAAGGGCCTTTTTGTCGCGGAGAACTCGTAAATTTAGTACTTTCAAACCTACAATTCGATTATAAACGCCAGCAGAACATGTTCCCGCTACTTTATTTGTATAATCATGACTACCATATTGTCAAAATGGAAGCCACCAGTTGCATAGAATGACCGAAAAAACGAAAAAGACCGAAAAACAGTTTATGAAGACCAAAAACAACTTATTTTTCAAAAGAGTATATACAACTTACAGTTTAAATGAAGAAATTTGTAAATATTGTATTACAAATCAAGTAGAAAGATCGAAAAACAAATATTGCAGACCGAAAACTTTCTGAAATTAGCACTCCAGATTTTGTAATGGATGCAGCACAGGAACTTATCAAAACAAACAAAAAATATTCATTACATACGAATTCCTGCATTTATTTAATACTTATTAAGTTATAAACCGTACATTATCTTTTGAAACAAAGTTGTTTTCGGTAAAGATAAATCATTTTTCGGTTCTTTTTCGTCTTTTTTTGTATTTTACGGTCTTTTTCGGTCATTCTATGCACCCAAAATTTTTTATTGTTATCATAAACCAGGGAAACGTCGGTGGAAGATGAGTTGCTGTCCAGACAGACAACTCGGAAACATTTAAAGACATTTGGTGTGCTCTCTGTGTAAAAATTGTATTGATAATGGCGCTGAGGCTAAAAGTTTGGGAAGGAAAAAATCAAGAAACTAGCAAGTTTTTAGCATTGTGAAATTGAACAATTATCTCTAGTCAAAACACTTATGATCAGAAGAAATGCAGTAAAAGAGCATAATTTTTATGCCTTGACTTAACTAAAGAAGTTGTTCTGTGGGTTATTTTGATATGACTAACAAATGGGTTTCATTACAAAGTGTTTGGGCATAAATTGAAATACACATTAGTCTGATGGTTTATTAAATGATAAAAAATTGTCTCTCTTTCAAAAGACTTGTTGTATTGGCTGTACATGTATGTAAGAAAACAAAATATGGTCTTTTTAAAAGAATAAAAATATTTTCTTGCAAGAAACACTATTATACCCCTGTAAACTTAGTACTGGTGTATATAGGAGTCACTTTGTGGTCTGCACCTTTTTGGCAGTTTATATTTAAGGTGTCTGTAGCTCTTTTATAATCTATTTCCAAGTCTTTTTTACTTGTTTTGACAGTGAATATTTGTTTTTGTGAGGGGATTTTAATTTTTTTTTTAACAAATTGCTCTTCGCCCGCTCCATAAATGGTTGAATTGGAAAAAAAAATATTTTAATTTTTTTTTCGCTCGCTCGCTCCTATTTTTTTAGGATATTTTCCGATGACCAAGAAATTAAATTGGTGTGGCCTTATCAATTATTTTGTTAAACTCAAATTTTCAACACAATATGGTCACATTCAATGCAGTATATCATATTTTTCCTTCTGAGAAGACGTCTGTTACGATTCCAGGTTTCTTAGAAAATTCGATTTGGTGTAAGTAATGGACCTATAAGATTTTAATAAGTTTTTCCTATTTGTTGCCATGGCATCTAGAATTCTGCACTTTAAGGAATGGAATTCTTTAAACAACTTTGAGAGAGCTTCAGAGCAACAGAAATGGGACAAAACAATCAAGCAAAATTCACAATGTATCAAGAAATCTCACCCACAACAGCCATATTTGTGATGTCATAAAATCTGTTACACACAAAAGTAATATCAGATCTTTTTATTAACATTGGGTAACACATATTTTATATTTAGATAACATGTAAAATTGAAATAAGAAAACGCAACATTAAAATATTTATTCAAAAACTCAATTAGGAAAAGATGGCCTTGTGGTTTCAGAGAAGATTTTTTAAAGTTTCCTACATATGCCTATGTAACAACAAGGGGCCAAAAAGGGCCAGTATCGCTCTACTGGATTGAGAAAATAATAATAATTCATGTGGACTAAATTTTAATTTGTGGGTCATAATTTGAACAATCCTGGTCAAGGTCCACTACAAAAGGCCCCTTGTCAAATATCTAAGCATTCAGTCTACCTCCTCTACTGACTGGCTGACCCATTGACCGAACAACCACAGGGTAACCCCTATATACACCCCTAAACTTCGTTTCAGGGGTATAAAGAGATTTCTTAACATTTTCCCCTTACACTTGTGAACCCTGTAGCCATGCTAGGTATTGAATACCTCAAGTCTTCTCAGACTGACAGAAATTTCACCCATAATGATTGTTGGACGCAGGATGGCACGAATGAGGAAGGACTGCACAAACGTGAAGATCAGGGGCATACACGGGTAAAGATTCTCTGGTCGCAGACTGGTACCACGTATAGTCAGAGCCAGAACAATACAGTAGGTCAAGAGAGCAGGGTAAACATGGTATGAAATCAGCACAGATCCGTTGAGATATGTTGTCTTCAGACACCAGATATACTCATGACTGAAAAATATTAGTGAAGTCTTTAACTCAATACATTCCCAACTCTTGAACTTAAAGTCCATAAAAAGGAATAATTATGATAATAGAACAATATTACAAGACTTGAATGTGAAACTAAGTGTTAGTGCTTCTTATTTCCGACACATTTATACTAGTTTCACAATCGAAATTTAAGTTTCAAGTCCTCTGCCATATCTATAAAGGTTAATTAATAGTGAAAGTGAGTATTACTTCCTCAAAGAAAACGTTTTACATTTGTATATTCCTGAAAAAGAACTAACATTCTGTTTTACATCATGCACATGCAGGATAAGATCAGCAGGTTTCTGTTAGTTTCAGGATTGGTTCACTCTTCATATGCCTTGTTATAATGTGTATATAATTATGACTGGCTGACCCATCGAACGAACAACGACAGGGTAACTCCTATATACACCCCTAAACTTCGTTTCAGGGGTATAAAGAGATTTTTTAACATTTTCCCCTTACACTTGTGAACCCTGTAGCCATGCTAGGTATTGAATACCTCAAGTCTTCTCAGACTGACAGAAATTTCACCCATAATGATTGTTGGATGCAGGACGCCATAAATGAGGAAGGACTGCACAAACGTGAAGATCAGGGGCATACACGGGTAAAGATTCTCTGGTCGCAGACTGGTACCACGTATAGTCAGAGCCAGAACAATACAGTAGGTCAAGAGAGCAGGGTAAACATCGTATGAAATCAGCACAAATCCGTTGAGATATGTTTTCTTCAGACACCAGATATACTCATGACTGAAAAATATTAGTGAAGTCTTTAACTCAATACATTCCCAACTCTTGAACTTAAAGTCCATAAAAAGGAATAATTATGATAATAGAACAATATTACAAGACTTGAATGTGAAACTAAGTGTTAGTGCTTCTTATTTCCGACACATTTATACTAGTTTCACAATCGAAATTTAAGTTTCAAGTCCTCTACCATATCTATAAAGGTTAATTAATAGTGAAAGTGAGTATTACTTCCTCAAAGAAAACGTTTTACATTTGTATATTCCTGAAAAAGAACTAACATTCTGTTTTACATCATGCACATGCAGGATAAGATCAGCAGGTTTCTGTTAGTTTCAGGATTGGTTCACTCTTCATATGCCTTGTTATAATGTGTATATAATTATGTTTGCTTTTGAATCATGTCTATACGATGAAAACCATTATGTTTTATCTGATAGGTACTGAGAAATTCTTTTCCTAACGATGAATAAACATTGATGCGTTAACTTACTTGTTCCAGTAAAACCTTTTTTCTAACGATATATAAATATGCGTTAACTTACAGGTTTCAGTAAAACTTTTTTTTATAATGATAAATAAATATGCATAAACTTCTAACCTAAATAAGTATGTGTAAATATATAGGTTTCAGTAATTTCTTTTTATCAAACAATGAATAAATACATTTAAACGTGTATGTTTCTGTGAAATATTGTGTTATAAATGTGTAAACTTACAGGTTGATGTAAAATATCTATCCCGTAAACGCTTGCTCTAACGTACACCATCATTTTTATTCCAACCATTACCCTCACACTTTTACAAAATACACAGGTCCATCTTTCAACAAGTCAAATGTTTGAATGCCACGAAATGGAATGGGGGTTGCGATAATTAATAATGTTGGATTTAATGTATGGTGATTAACCAAACCTAATCTTTTTGCACTCTAATTTTGTATATGACTGACCATTTGTAATGTTTAATGCTAAAAAAGATGATTCTACGTCAAGTCTATAGGCATTGTTTCCTCTGTATGGAAATTGGCTGCTGTCACATTATTGAATTATCAAATCATTGAAATAATATTTTTTTTTATTTTCATAAGTCTAGAATTGTAACATATAAATTTTCTTCAATTTATATATTCTTGTACGAAAGAAAAATTATTTCCAAGATATAAATTAATTTGTTCCCGCTATATAAATATAAAGTCAATTCCACTCTGGCGAGATTTCGATCTCTGATCTCCCGCGTGCCAAGCAGGGATACATAGCACTGCGCTATTGAGGCATTGAGTTTCAGAGCGTATAACTTCATTATTCATCAATACAGACGTTTGTTTCGGAATGGCGGTACAAATTTATGTAAACAATCGAATTTAACTTCCCAGACACTTTAAATAAGAACTGGACACATCATAAACTTGGTAGTTTCGTAAAGTATATTCAAATATCTGTTAGAAAAAAATTGTCTGCATGTTCAAGAAAATTTAAAAGTCGGTTTAAAAGGCTATCTTCAGCCGCTACCTGTCGGCAGAATCTCAGTCGTTCATAGTCATTCGTTTAAAATCGGCTATTTCCGTAAAATTTAGTCTGGTTCACGATCTCAAATCAAAAGACCGCTTGTTACAAAAGAACACACTGTGAAATCAGTCTATAGTCTAAAAGTAGTTACGTCACCCCATGGAAATTTTACTTACTGCATTCCAATATACACGCCGCGGCGTGTAATAAAGGGACAGAACAGCTATTTGTTCAAAGTGGTGCTCACTGAATCAAAAGATGTTTAAAAAGAACACTTTTGCCCCCCTTTCTACCCCTCCCCCAGTAACTACAATACAAGAATTGCTGATGATCTAGTGACCTTAGGTGACAATAAATGACAATGCTAGAAAGTTTGAAGACCTTATGTCAAAGTATTGTTGAGTTCTTGAGCATAAACAAGTTTAAGTGCAAAGTTACTGTGTCCTTGAACTTTTACTTATAGACCACAAAGTCAAGAGGGTTCATCTTCTCTCCATAAGCTTTACTCCTAGCAAGTATGTTGTTGAAGAGAAAACATCTTTCAAATACAAGGTCATTTTGACCTTGACCTTTGACCCAGTGACATCAAAAGCAACAACGATTATCTAATCTATATAAACTATAACCCTAACAAGATTAATGATCTTAGGTAAAAACTTTGTCTAGTTACATGTATCAGGTTATCAAGAATAAACAGTTTTTGAAATACAAGGTCACTGTGACCTTGACCTTTGACAATGTGACCCCAAAGTCAATAGGATTCAGCTACTGTCCCTAACCAATGTTCATACCAAGTTGAGACCTCCAAATCAAAGCTTTCTCAAGGTATTAAGCAGAAACCATTTTAAATGCAAGGTCACTTTGACCCAGATCTTTGATCCAGTAAGCTCAAACTGTATATGGTTCATCTACTATCCATAACCAATGTCCGTACCAAGTTTAAGACTTCTAGGTCAAAGCCCTCTATATACTTTTGCAAATATCAAAAACATTTATACTGATTCTGACACATTTTGAGCAATAATTTATGCCCATCAGAAAAAGTTATTTTTTCCAAACATATAATACTATGTGATTTAGAGAAGCATCCAGCAAAATCAATGTAACAAAGGAACAGAGATAGAGAGGCTATGTGGAACAAATGCCACTTGCCTAAAGCCACCACCTGTGAGGATCCAACCCTGAACCAGAGCTTTTCCAAGGCAAACAAGCTACCACTGTCATCCCCACCCCAATCCACTGGATACAGGAGATAGTACATGTTTCAAAGTGAGTTACACTAATTCTTTTCATGGAAGCGTTTTTAACAAAAAGAAACACAATTCCCATCATCATACATATATACCTCAAGTCTTCTCTGAATGACGTAAGTTTCAGCAATACTGGATGCCGGATACAGGATGGCTCTATGGATGACAGACTCCACAAATCTATAGAGCAGTGCTATACATGTGTACAAATTTTCTGCTCGGAGACTAGTGCCTTGTAAAGCCGGGACCAGAACGATGAAGTAGGTCAAGACACGAGGGTAAACATCTAACGAAATCATCGAAGGCGAGATGAGAAATATTATCTTCAGCTTCCAAATATACTCATGTCTGTAAAATTTTAGTGAAGTCTTACTTGATACATTCCCAATGCTTGATTCTCGAACAGAGTTAAAAGCATTTTATATGGTGTGACATATAACTTAGGCCTGAGTTTTTATATTTCTTGGTTAACAGGAATTTTTTCTAAAAATTGTATAGGAAGGACGAAATAAAAATGAAAGTGTGTAATAATGTCAAGTCAACAAAAAAATATAAAAATAAAAGCATTTTTTTGTTTAAAAATTTTATTTTCAATTACACCACCGAATGCCCCTAACGTAGAAGATAAATGACCTATTTTAATGAGTTTCACTGTAAACATCCATAGCAAGGTGTCTTGTTGTTGATATGTAGTTTCTTGAGATGTGAATGAGTAGCAAAAATGGTACTCGGGTACCCAGATACTTTTTCGATCGAGTACTCGGGTACTTGCCACTTTTCCTACTGTATTGAACAGATCACATATTGAAAATGCGCATCGGTCTACTGTACCCGTCTATAATCGTCATTTTCAAAACAAAATAAATACTTTAAAATATTTTTTTTCAATTAATCCCTACTATTCTGACACTTTATTAACCAGTCCTTAAGTTTAAAGAAGTCTGGAATCAAGGAATAAAAAATCATTATAATATTATTTCTGTTAGAACACAACGGTCCATGAAATAAATTATAAAGATTATGAAAGATTTACCCAAGGTCAACGAGCACCTTCACCGGTGTGTCAATACCACAAGAAAATTCCTCATCCTTCTTGCTTACTGCTGCAATTTTTGTGACTTTCAGATTGCCCCCAGGATCAATTAGCCCCGACCTGATCAGGCAGTCGCCTACATTACTTAAAATATTGAACTTCCTTGTTTGTAGTTTTCGAAAAAATCTTCACGTTAAAATAACCTCATTGTGTATGGGCGCGGCCAGGGCTTTGATAATTTGGTCAACTCAATCAGTCCGGGTCGAGCCTTTGACGTTATTGAGGTTGCAAATCATGTTACCCCACCCACTTCGGCAATAAGCGGATGTTACTCACTTGTTTAATGATGTAGTTTTACAGTGATGTCATGTGCAAAATTCACGAACTTAATTCATTTCATGTTGAAACTGATCAATATTTTATCACGTTTGAAGTTGATTTACGTGTATTTCGAAAGGAAAAACGAGCCACTAACGTCTGTCGAGTTCAGCCAAATTTATCGAGAAAATGTTTACAGTTGCACCGTGCTATAGGAGGTAATAAAAGCCGGTCTCTGACTCCGGTCTCTGATGGTCTCTGAAATGATCCGTGTAATAATTAGCCATGAATTTATTTTTGCAAAATATTTATTTTTTAATACATGACCATCCGTGACTTTTGTAAAGAGTCTTCAAAAATATGTACCAATCGACGATTTCTGCATTACAATAGATTTTAGGAAAAAATAGGTCCGTGCTACAATATTTTTGTTGAATTTTTAAATTAATTACATTTACAAATTTAATTGTGTTATCACTAAATTTACTTTCTAAAACTGAAAATCTACTTTCAAAATAAAGACCGATCCTTCATCCTACAAAAACCAACAAAGCAATCTATGATAAATAAAAGTTTAGTTTTGGAATAGATAATGTTATGAGTAAGATTTATGTTTGGTGATACAATATATTGAACACGCTATACAAATGTACAACGCTCAGCAATATTTTTGAATTTAATAAAAACAATTCACATGTAGACACATTTCTACCGAACATAATAAATTTGATTTTTATGTCCCGTAAACCTGTTCATTTATCTATAAAACCACTTGAAGTGCCGTGATTTTACTCCCGTGAATGCGCCGGATTTTACCTGGCTTTCAGAAACGAATTGTCCAGCGTACACCAGCGTGTGTGAATCGTTTAGCCCAACAAGTCAAACACCACTACTTTATTTAACGCTGAGACTGCGGAGTCGGACCGGCGGGAATAATAACAAGAGGGCCAAGATGGCCCTATATCGCTCACCTTGGTACAAGTCCACTTGCCTGGTGGAAGATCACTAGATAATGTTATATACCAAATAAGTTTTCCTATATACGCCTTTGTAAAACAAATGATCCCCCCCGGGCAAGGTCAATTTTGACCCCAGGGGCATAATTTGAACAAACTTTGAAGAGGTCTACTAGGCAATGCTACATGCCAAATATCTAAGATCTAGGCCTTGTGGTTTCAGAGAAAATTTTTTTTAAAGTTTTCCCTATATAAGCCTATGTAAAACTAAGTGACCCCCGGTGCGGGGTCAATTTTGACCCAGGGGTCATAATTTGAACAATATTGGTAGAGGTCCACTAGCCAATGCTACATGCCAAATATCTAAGCTCTAGGCCTTGTGGTTTCAAAGAAGAAAATTTTTGAGTTTTACATATAGCCTATGTTAAACTGTGACCCCGGTGCGGGGTCAATTTTGACCCGGGGTCATAATTGAACAATATTGGTAGAGGTCCACTAGCCAATGCTACATGCCAAATATCTAAGCTCTAGGCCTTGTGGTTACAAAGAAGAAAATTTTTGAAGTTTTTACTATATAAGCCTATGTAAAACTAAGTAACCCCCGTGCGGGGTCAATTTTGATCCGGGGGTCATAATTTGAACAATCTTGGTAGAGGTCCACTAGACAATGCTACATGCCAAATATCTTAGCTCTAGGCCTTGTGGTTTCAGAGAAGAAGATTTTTAAAGTTTTTCCAATATATTCCTATGCAAAAACTAAGTGCCAACCCGCGCGGGGTCAATTTTGACCCGGGGGTCATAATTTGAACAATCTTGGTAGAGGTCCACTAGACAATGCTACATGCCAAATATCTAAGCTCTAGGCCTTGTGGTTTCAGAGAAGAAGATTTTTAAAGTTTTTCCTATTTGTTGCCATAGCAACCAGAGTTCTGCATGGAATGGAATTCTTTGAACAATTTTGGTAGAGCTTCATGCAAGGAACATTCCTGCATAGTTTTATCAACATTGGCCTAGAGGTTTCAGAGGAGATGTCATTTGAATCAAAATGTTGACGGACGACGGACAATCATCGATCAGAAAAGCCAGGTGAGCTAAAAATAAAATGTCATTTCATAATTTTATTTTTATTCTACTTTTTCAAAAAATAGGACCGGCGGTCCCGTAAACCAAAAAATATAAAAACTCAAAATCTTAATTCTAGCACAAAGTTAAAAGCATTTTATTTGGTGTGACATCTATAACTCATATCTTAAGTTTAATTCTTGTGCAAAGTTAAAAGCATTTTATGTGGTGTGACATCTATAACTCATATCTTAATTCTTGTGCAAACATAAAAGCATTTTATGAGCTGTGACATCTGTTACTCATATCTTGATTCTTGTGCAAAGATATAAGCATTTTTTGTAGTGTGACATCTATAACTCATATCTTAATTCTTGTGCAAAGATAAAAGCATTTTATGTAGTGTGACATCTATAACTCATATCTTGATTCTTGTGCAAAGATAAAAGCATTTTATGAGCTGTGACATCTGTTACTCATATCTTAATTCTTGTGCAAAGATAAAAGCATTTTATGAGCTGTGACATCTATAACTCATATCTTGATTCTTGTGCAAAGATAAAAGCATTTTATGAGCTGTGACATCTGTTACTCATATCTTGATTCTTGTGCAAAGATAAAAGCATTTTATGAGCGTCTGTTTTTGATCTTGTGCAAAGATAAAAGCATTTTATGAGCTGTGACATCTATAACTTATACATGGATTCTAGTTGAAAGAAATGCAAAACCATGGTGACCTTGACCTTTGACACAGTGACCACAAAATCTATAGGATATATCTGCTGTCCATGACCAATGTCACTACCAAGTTTGAGACCTGTAGATCACAGCCTTTTCAAGTTACTGAGCAGAAACCATTTTTAAATGCGAGGTCACTTTGACCTTGACCTTTGACCCAGTGACCTCAAACTAAATACGGTTCATCTTCTGCCCATTATGAATGTCTCTACAAAGTTCAAAGCCTTCTCAAGTAATAAAGAGGAAACAGTTTTAAATGCAAGGTCACTTTGACCTTGACCTTTGACCCAGCAATCTCAAAATGTAAAGAGTTAATCTAGTGTCCATGATCAATGTCCCTTCAAAGTTTGAGACATTTAGGTCAAAATCTTCAATATACTTTTCCAAATATCAAAATTTCTGAACAGTTATGATTATACGGAGTCTGAAACATTTTGAGCAATAATATAATTATGCCCATTAGAAATAGTCAGTTTTTCAAACCACAAAATACTATATGTGATTTAAGAAAAGCATCTAACAAAATCAATGTAGCAAAGGACCATAGAGAGGCTATGTGGTACAAATGTCACTTGCCTAAAGCCACCACCACTATGGCACATTTGGGGATCCAACCCTGAAGCAGCACTATTCTAAGGCAAACATGCTGCTACTATCACCCCCATCCAAACCCGCTAGATAGGACAGTGGAGATAGTACATGATTTAAAGAGACTTACACTTATTCTCTTCATGGAAGCTCGAACTTCTTGCGTTTTTTGAACAAAAAGAAACACTACTCCTATCATCGTGTGAGCCATCAGATACATCAATGGGAGAATTTTGTATAAACTGCCTGCACGTATGAATCCACCATTCAAAACATACGTCAAAATCACCACGAAATACACTAGTCTTGGTCCCAACACCCAGCTTGCAGCAACCAACCCAGACATATTAAGTGTGGACTGTATTATCTGTTTTTCTTTTCTGAAATGGAAAGAACAGCACCTAAACATATAGGGCATTCTTTTCCATTTTTTTTCTTTCTTTCTTTCTTTCTTTCTTTCTCTCTTAGGAAGTTATATGCTAGTTTCAGTAGTATATGACACCAAGATTTTTAGGGGCTTTTATAACATGACCAAGGGATCATCTGACAGGTCAAACATTCTGGCTAATTTTTGTGATCACTGGATACAAATGTGGACTTTGAAGTGTCACTTTGAAAATAGTTGTTCTTTCATTTTGCTATCATCACAATATTGCATCTTGTTTTCGCTCTAGTGTGACCAGAATTTGAACTTGATCTCAACATCATTGAAAGAAACATTCGGACCAATTTTCTTGATGGTTTGCAGTTAAATATGGCCTACAGAATGTTAATAAAGAAAAAGTGAACAGATCACAGGCTGAAAATGGACGTAAGGTACGTGATTCGTAAGGTACGTGATCGCAGATGCTCCTCTTGCGTATTTTGAGCATGAGTAAGCTAAAATATTCTTATTTCTAAAGTACTAAGTGCTGCGCGTACCAAAGTAAGTGCTGGGTACTAACCAGGTACACCCACACCTTGCTGTTTATACCCTGAATGTCAAAAGGAAGTAACTTAAACAATGTGTTAGCTACAAAAAAGTATATATTAGAAGCAGAAACAGGAAAGGAATGCAGTTATGTTTCATATTAGTGTGTACTTTTACGAACATTTCACAAGCATGTTTACACTTCTTACTAAAACTGTATATATACAGTCAATTGATTTTCTTGATATTTCATATTATGAAAAAAGAGAAAGTACAAAATTACACAATTCTATGACAACACTATTCACAAGTGTGCAACACATTCTCAACAATATGTTTTGTTTGTTCTCATTTATAGGTGTAATGCATTCTAAACAATATGTTGTGTTTGTTCTACTCTATAGGTGTAATGCATTCTCAACAATATGTTGTGTTTGTTCTCATCTATAGGTGTAAAGTATTCTCAACAATAATTATGTTGTGCTTGTTCTCATCTATAGGTGTAATGCTTTGATTAATATGTTGTGTTGGTGTAATGCATTCTCAACAATATGTTGTTTGTTCTCATCTATAGGTGTAATGCATTCTCAACAATATGTTGTGTTTGTTCTCATCTATAGGTGTAATGCATTCTCAACAATATGTTTTGTTTGTTCTCATCTATAGGTGTAATGCATTCTAAACAATATGTTGTGTTTGTTCTACTCTATAGGTGTAATGCATTCTCAACAATATGTTGTGTTTGTTCTCATCTATAGGTGTAAAGTATTCTCAACAATAATTATGTTGTGTTTGTTCTCATCTATAGGTGTTATGCTTTGATTAGTATGTTGTGTTGGTGTAATGCATTCTCAACAATATGTTGTTTGTTCTCATCTATAGGTGTAATGCATTCTCAACAATATGTTGTGTTTGTTCTCATCTATAGGTGTAATGCGTTCTAAACAATATGTTGTGTTTGTTCTCATCTATAGGTGTAATGCGTTCTAAACAATATGTTGCATTTGTTCTCATCTATAGGTGTAATGCATTCTAAACAATATGTTGCGTTTGTTTCTCATCTAAAGGTGTAATGCATTCTAAACAATATGTTGCGTTTGTTCTCATCTATAGGTGTAATGCATTCTAAACAATATGCTGCGTTTGTTCTCATCTAAAGGTGTAATGCATTCTAAACAATATGTTGCGCTTGTTCTCATCTAAAGGTGTAATGCATTCTAAACAATATGTTGCGCTTGTTCTCATCTATAGGTGTAATGCATTCTCAACAATATGTTTTGTTTGTTCTCATCTATAGTAGGTGTAATGCATTCTCAACAATATGTTGCGTTTGTTCTCATCTATAGGTGTAATGCATTCTCAACAATATGTTGCGTTTGTTCTCATCTAAAGGTGTAATGCATTCTAAACAATATGTTGCGTTTGTTCTCATCTACAGGTGTAATGCATTCTCAACAATATGTTGCGTTTGTTCTCATCTATAGGTGTAATGCATTCTCAACAATATGTTGCGTTTGTTCTCATCTATAGGTGTAATGCATTCTAAACAATATGCTGCGTTTGTTCTCATCTAAAGGTGTAATGCATTCTAAACAATATGTTGCGCTTGTTCTCATCTAAAGGTGTAATGCATTCTAAACAATATGTTGCGCTTGTTCTCATCTATAGGTGTAATGCATTCTCAACAATATGTTTTGTTTGTTCTCATCTATAGTAGGTGTAATGCATTCTCAACAATATGTTGCGTTTGTTCTCATCTATAGGTGTAATGCATTCTCAACAATATGTTGCGTTTGTTCTCATCTAAAGGTGTAATGCATTCTAAACAATATGTTGCGCTTGTTCTCATCTATAGGTGTAATGCATTCTCAACAAATGTTTGTTTGTTCTCATCTATAGTAGGTGTAATGCATTCTCAACAATATGTTGCGTTTGTTCTCATCTATAGGTGTAAGCATTCTAAACAATATGTTGCGTTGTTCTCATCTAAAGGTGTAATGCATTCTAAACAATATGTTGCGCTTGTTCTCATCTAAAGGTGTAATGCATTCTCAACAATATGTTGCGCTTGTTCTCATCTATAGGTGTAATGCATTCTCAACAATATGTTTTGTTTGTTCTCATCTATAGTAGGTGTAATGCATTCTCAACAATATGTTGCGTTTGTTCTCATCTATAGGTGTAATGCATTCTCAACAATATGTTGCGTTTGTTCTCATCTAAAGGTGTAATGCATTCTAAACAATATGTTGCGTTTGTTCTCATCTACAGGTGTAATGCATTCTCAACAATATGTTGCGTTTGTTCTCATCTATAGGTGTAATGCATTCTCAACAATATGTTGCGTTTGTTCTCATCTATAGGTGTAATGCATTCTGAACAATATGTTGCGTTTGTTCTCATCTATAGGTGTAATGCATTCTCAACAATATGTTGCGTTTGTTCTCATCTATAGGTGTAATGCATTTTCAACAATATGTTGCGTTTGTTCTCATCTAAAGGTGTAATGCATTCTAAACAATATGTTGCGTTTGTTCTCATCTATAGGTGTAATGCTTCGATTAATATGTTGTTTGTTTCATCTTAAAGCTGCTCACTCTCAGATTTTGGTAAAAAGAATAAAGTTCTTCAAACTGTATGTAAATAATGTATTTTAGAACATATAGTCATATAAAAAGGCTTCAGTATAAATTATTGTCACGTTTATCTCTAAATTTCAAATAATACGCTACCAAATTCAAAAGCAATGCAAAATGCTTTTGAAATTCCAATATAAACATATAGTGTAGCGGTGCCATGTAACCGACATTTTAAATCGATTCTGCAAATTCCTACCAAGATTTTTGCTTATATTTTGATTTCAGCCTTTAATTTTATATGTGTCTGAAAGGGCGACACAAAAACCACTTTGCTTCTTGTCAACTCAGCTTAGATATATTAGATTATGATTAAGACACCTTGTGATGACATTCTTCTCCCAAACACCTCAATTGTCTGCAATTAACAACATTCTGTCAAACACCATTACTACAGCACAAAGCCAAACAAAAGTCCCCAATACAATTGATCAAAAACAAGAACACAGTTCATAAGTTCACAATCAAGTGGACAAAGTCAATCAAAAAATCATTCAATCAGTGATAATCATGAGAGAAAATGAAATTGATGACAAAAAATAGATTAAAGACCAAACTTATACTGCCTCTTCATACTGAATATAATACAAGAATATATCACTATTCAATCATCTAAGGTCTCCTTAGAAAAATCAAAGCACTGAAGTAATGATGTGGTGAATATCAAGGGAAGTTTGTAAAGGTTGTGTTTACAAACATTTCAAAATCTGTTTAGATAGATTTATGAATGAATTATTAAGATGCACTTTTGGTAACACAAATTCCGCACAGATCATGTTCATTTACAGGGTTTCCATTTCTGGACGAGTTATCCAAACTACATGATACCATATTCTATCTTGTTTGACCTCTCAGATTTTTGTATTAGCTCTTAGACTAGTTAAATGTTTTGTAGAACTGTTTAGCTGCTGTTGAACTTTCAAATTTATTTCATATAAGTTAATTACAACCATTTTGCAGTCAACCCTCAAATTCGTAATGGACTGTGGACAATCTACACAATAAAATAAAGCAATTTTAAATCAGCTATGAAAAATATTTCTTTATATAAAGACCATCCTGCAAGTTCTTTAGCCCAAGCAGCTTTTCATGAACAGCGTACCTCAAATCTGTCAAAGCTGACACGGGTCTGAATGATGCTACGCACAGCAACAAGCATGTTCCTCAACACAAATTTCTTGACGTGGTCATAAATACCAATGGCAACAAACAACCATGCTACGGAAATTCTACGATTGGCCAAAACGGCAACAACGAGAATGGGGAGTAAACAAACAAGACGACCAGTGTAGGTTATGATATCCCAGATACACCTTAGATGATATATCTTTCTCTGTTCTTTCATTTCTGACCTAAAATAGAAGCAAGGAAGTTACGAAAGACCTTGAAATGTACATACGTTTACATAATCCTGAATGCAAGAAACAAGATGCCAACTGCATCCATCACCAAAACAGAGTCACAACCAATCCCTACTTATTCTTGACAATTTTACCATATCCACCCACAACACTGCATCTGCTAATATACATTCACATACATTTTAAAGCTTTCTATCCCAGTTATTACATATTTCCTGTTATTGCATTGCAATAATACTGAACACACCAAACCATGTTTATATATATCTTTACAATGAATCATGCAGTGAAAGATGCACCTAAGAAATACACATTCAATAAATTCAAGCTTTTACAAATATGCATATAAAACAGTCATCTTTGGGTAAACAAGTGGGCCAAGACGGCAAATCTGTCCTTATGGCATTTTCAGTATCAAACATTTATTCTTTTAATTTCGTTTTTTTTTTTAAATACATATTGAAGTGGCTGATTCACTTTAAGTGAGGGTTTTGGTATATTATCATACGTAAAGTGGTGGCTGATTCAATTTCAGTGAGGGTTTTGGTGCCTGATCATATGTAAAGTAGTGGCTGATTCACTTTAACTGAGAATTTTGATGTATGATCATACATAAAGTGGTTGCTGATTCACTTTAACTGAGAATTCCCTGTTTACTAGTGGTAGTTCAAATCTAGGTGTCACACATCATTTGTTTCAATCAACACATCAATACACTCTCTTGACACTGGAACTGCAGTTTCAGCCATTGTCTCAATGAATGTACACATCAAAACTAAGCTTGTCTTGCAGCTTCACTAAATATTATGCAATTGTGCCATTTGACACCACTAGATATACAACAAGAGGCACAAAAGGGTGTGTATCCCTCTACTGGTTTGACTGAGTTGCATATACAAAATTAAGCTTTTGTTAAAACAGTTAGCATAGTAAGGTTCACGCTTGTGAAAATATAACAAGAGTTGGCCAAAAAGG